>PVIA01017511.1:0-15468 GCA_004024845.1 Tonatia bakeri
GAGCTCATAAACATACATAGACATACATACAAGTCATCAGAAACATACACTGAGACATCCACAACACACATTGATGGACCAATCACCTGCAAACACACTCACAATGCACATCAACACACCTGACTCATGACACACCCAGTAAACAGCTCACCACATATGCACTAACTCTGCACACATGTCACCAGAAACACACAAGGCTTCAAACAAAAAAATCTCTCAAGAAACACACACAAACAGCACATATGCACCCCCAGCCACACACTCACCACAACAAGCAGCACACACCCTCCTATTAAAAATGGGGGCATGCTTCTGCCCCTTCTGACCCTTCCCCTTCCTGCAGGAAGGCCATCAGAGTGGGGCAGGTTAGCCTATTCTGTCACAGGTGCACTCACTGAACCACCACAACATGGTATGCACATGGTAAACCACAATGCCATGCACATGGTCACACAACAGGCCTGTATACAGAGCAAACCAAACAATACACCCTCCTGTTCTCAAACACCAGTGTGTCACCCACAAACAGAGCTCACACATGCACCAGCACACGCTGCTGAGCAGAGGTGCGACCCTTCTCTGACCTGACCTTTTCTCCTCTGAGGTCAGGCATCTTCATATCCAGCCCCAGACCCAACAATGTCACCTCTGATGCTCAGCTGTGATGTAAGTACTTAGGGTCCCAGGTATGAATCAGGAGTCCCTAATCACAGGCAAGAGGGTGATAACTTGGTGTACATGGGCTAAAACGGGGCCAGGTTAGGTCTAACTCAGGAAGAGTCAGGCTGTGAGTCAGATGTGTGTGCATCTCATCCATGAATCAACCATCCATGAATCAACCATCCATGAATCTCATGCATGAATCAACCATCACACAGGCAGATCTGTCCATCCAGACTCTCTGACCTGTGCTGCTCATCTTTGGTGAGTTCAGACACGTTCTGCTCCAGACCATTTGCCCAGCTCCTCAGGTTGTCCTCAGGAGTCCTAACATCAACACAAATAGAAGAAACATCTGGTGCCTTGGCACTTGTACAGACTTTCATTTTATTTAAACAGCTCCACAGAAATGACCTAAAAGATAACCCTTACTAATGAGAGACTGACACCCAGTCCCCAAGCTTCTGGCTAATTGTGCCTGCCCTTTGGGGAGCTGGGTGTCCAAGAGCCAGAGGGACTAGAGTCCTTGGAACAGCGTTTTTGATTCCAGTGATGCCTGGACTCCTTTCTTCTTGGGCATGTGCCACCTGGGACAAATGATTTGTCAACTTTTCATTTGGAAATGATTTGAAAGATACAGAAATGTTATAAAAATGATGTCAAGAATTCCTGGAAAGGCCCTACCTACGCTGATTCTCCAATGTTTAATATTTTACTATGTTTACCTTCTGAGTGCATGTATGTATTAATGTAAGTATATTTCAGGCTCAGGTTTTCAGCAGGCATGCCACAATGCATATTATTAGATGACATGATATTTCTCCATTTACTAGTGTTTGAATCCCTGATCAGTTGACTATGGTGGTATCTCGCAGGTTCTCCTGTAAAGTTACTATTCTTTTAATGTTACAATTTTCACCTGGTTATTAATAGGTATCATTTGAGTAGATATTTTGATGATATATAAACATAACTTTCTCCTTATTAGAGTTTCAGCCACAATATTTAACATCCATTGGTGAGTCTCTTCTCACTTTCCTTTTCTTTTAAATTATATTCTTTGATTATGCTGTTCCAGATGTCCCAATTTTCCATATTTGCCTCCACCATCCAGCACCGCCCACTCCCTCAGGACATCCCTACTCTGTTCTTCACATCCATGGGTCATGCATATAAATTCTTTGGCTGCTCCATTTCCCTTACTTTACATTTCCATGGCTATTCTGTAACTACCTGTTTGTCCTTAACTCTCTCACCTCTTCACCCATTTCCCCACACTCCCCTCCCATCTGGCAATCATCAGCACACTCTCCATATCCATTATTCTGTCTCTCTTGTTTTTGTTTGCCCAGCCTGTTTTTCAAATTCAGTTGTTGATAGATATGTATTTCTTGCCACTTTATTGTTCATAGTTTTTCTCTTCTTCATTTTCTTAAATAAGTTCTTTCAACATTTCATATAATAATGGCTTGGTGATGAAGAACTCGTTTAGTTTTTTCTGTCTGGGAAGTTCTTTATCTGCCCTTGGATTCTAAATGATAGCCTTGCTGGGTAGAGTAATCTTGGTGGTAATCTTGGTCTCTGCTTTTACTGACCTTGAATATTTCTTGCCAATCCCTTCTAGCCTGCAAAGATTCTTTTTAGAAATCAGTTGATAGTCTTATGGGAACTCCTTTGTAGGTAATTACCTGCTTTTCTTTTGCTACTTTTCAGATTCCCCCTTTACATTTAACCTTTCGTATTTTTTGGCTTTTTCTTTAATTTTATTTTTATAGTTGTTCAAGTACAATTTTCTGCCCTTTACTCCCATCCCAGCCCACCCACCCATTCCTCTCCACCTCCCTCCCATTTCCACCCCCCAAATTGTTGTCCATGTGTCCTTTATATTTGTTACTGTAAATCCTTCCCCTTTTCCCCTGAAATTCCCCTGAAATTCCCTTCCTTCTGGTCACTGTCAGCCTGTTCTCTAATTCAGTGTCTTTGGCTGTATTTTGCTTGTTTGTTTTCTTGTTTAGGTTCCTGTTAAAGGTGAGATCATATAGTATTTGTCTTTCGCTTCCTGGCTTATTTCACTAGCATGATTCTTTCCAGCTCCATCCATGCTGTTGCAAAGGGTAGGAGCTCCTTTCTTTCTGCTGCATAGGATTCCATTGTGTAAATGTACCATAGTTTTTTCATCCATTCATTTGCTGATGGGCACCTAGGTTGCTTCCAGCACTTGGCTATTATAAATTGTGCTGCTGTGAACTTTGGGGTACATAGGTTCTTTTGGATTGGTGTTTCAGGGTTCTTAGGATATAATCCCAGCAGTGGAATTGCTGAGTCAAAAGGCAGATCCATTTTAAGTTTTCTGAGGAAATTCCATTCTGTTTTCCATAGTGGTTGTACCAGTCTACAATCCCACCAACAGTGCACTAGGGTCCCTTTTTCTCCACAACCTCCCTAACACTTGTTTGTTTCTTTGTTTATGATGGTCATTCTGACTGGTGTGAAGTGGTATCTCGTTGTGGTTTTAATTTGCATCTCTCTGATAGCTAGCGTTATTGAGCATCTTTTCATGTGTCTCTGGATCCTCTGTGTGTCCTCCTTGGAGAAGTGTCTGTTCAAGTTGTTTGCCCATTTCTTAGTGGGGTTGCTTGTCTTCTTAGAGTGGAGTCATGCAAGTTCTTTATATATTTTGAATATCAAACCCTTGCCGGAGGTATCATTGGCAAATATATTCTCATATGGTTGGTTCTCTTTTCATTCTAATGCTTTTTTCTTTAGCCATGCAGAAGCTTTTTATTTTGATCAGATCCCATTTGTTTATTCTTTTCTTTATGTCCCTTGCTCTAGACGCCATATCAGTAAAAATGTTGCCACGTGAAATATCTGAGATTTTCCTGCCTATGTTCTCCTCTAGGACTTTAATGGTGTCATGGTTTATATTTAAATCTTTTATCCACCTTGTATTCACTTTTGTGTATAGTGTAAGTTGGTGCTCGAGTTTCATTTTTTTGCACGTAGCTGTCCAGTTCTCCCACCACCATTTGTTGAAGAGGCTATTTTTACTCCATTTTATGTTGCTGCCTCCTTTGTCAAATATTAACTGACCATAGAGACTTGGGTTTATTTCTGGGCTCTCTGTTCTGTTCCATTGGTCCATGTGCCTGTTTTTATGCCAGTACCAGGCTGTTCTGATTATAGTGGCCTTGTAATACAGTTTAGTATCAGGTATTGTGATCCCTCCTACTTTGCTCTTCCTTCTCAAAATTGCAGCAGCTATTTGGGGTTGTTTATGGTTTCATATAAATTTTTGAAATGTTTGTTCTATGTCTGTGAAATATGCCACTGGCACTTTAACAGGTATTGCATTGAATGTGTAAATTGCTTTGGGTAGTATAGGCCTTTTGATGATGTTAATTCTTCCAATCCGTGAACACAGTTATATGTTTCCATTTGTTTGTGTCTTCCTTGATTTCTTTCTTTAGTGTTTTTTTCTTTCTTTAGGTAGTTTTTTGGATATAGGTCTTTTACCTCTTTGGTTAGGTTTATCCCTAGATATTTTATTTTTCTTTTTGCTGTGTCAAGTGGGATTTTTTTCTTGATTTCTGCTTCTTCTGTTTCATTGTTGGTGTACAGAAATGCCTTTGATTTCTGGATATTGACTTTGCATCTCGCTGTTTTGCCAAATTCATTTATTGGATCAAGCAGTTTTTTTGCGGAATCTATAGGATTTTCTACATACACTATCATGTCATCTGCAAACAGTGACAGTTTTGTTTCTTTTTTTCTGATTTCGATGCCTTTTATTTCCTTTTCATGTCTGGTCACTGTGGCTAAAACTTCTGATACTGTATTGAAGTGGTAAAAGTGATCAGCCTTGTCTTGTTCCTGATCTTAATGGAAAAGATTTTAGTTTTTGCCCATTGAATATGATGTTGGCTGTAAGTCTCTCATATATGGCCTTTATTATGTTGAGGAATGCTCCCTCTATTCCCACTTTGCAGAGTGTTTTATCATAAATGGGTGCTGTACCTTATCACATGCTTTTCTTGCATTTATTAATATGATCATGTGATTTTTGTCTTTGATTTTGTTTATATGATGTATTACATTTAGTGATTTGCGAATATTGTACCATCTTTGCATCCCTGGGATGAATCCCACTTGGTCGTGGTGTATGATCTTTTCAATGTATTGTTGGATGCAGCTTGCCAATCTTTGATGAGGATTTTATCGTCTGTGTTCATCAGCGATATTGGCCTGAAGTTTTCTTTCGTTGTTGTGTCCTTATCTGGTATTGAGATTAGGATATTCTGGACTCATAAAAAGAGTTTGGGAGTCTTCCATCGTTTTGGATGTTTTGGAATAGTCTGTGAAGGATAGGGGTTAGCTCGTCCTTCAGTGCTTTGTAGAATTCTCCTGTGAAACCATCTGGTCCAGGGCTCTTGTGTATTGGGAATTTTTTGATTACTGCTTCAATTTCATTTGCTCTTATTGGTTTGTACATGCTTTCTGCTTCTTCTTCATTGAGTTTAGGAAGATTATATTTTTCTACAAATTTGTCCATTTCACCTAGGTTTTCAAATTTCTTGGCATACATTTCGTCGTAGTAATTTCTTACAGAACTTTGTATTTCTGTGGTATCTGTTGCAATCTCTCCTCTTTCACTTCTGATTGTGTTTATTTGGGTCTTCTCTCTTTTTTTCTTGATGAGCCTGCTTAAAGGCTTGTCGATTTTGTTTATCTTTACAAAGAACCAGCTCCTGGATTCATGGATCCTTAGAATTGTGCTTTGAGTCTCTATGTCATTTAATTCTGCTCTGATCTTGGTTATTTCCTTCCTTCTACTTGCTCTGGGCTGTCTTTGTTGTTGTTCCTTGGGATCCTGTAGATGTAGGGTTAGATTGTTTGTTTGAAATGTTTCTAACGTTTTTAGGTAGGCCTGTATCGCTATGAACTTCCCTCTCAGGACTGCCTTGGCTGTGTCCCATAAGTTTTGGGTTGTTGTGAGTTCATTTTCATTTGTTTCCAGAAACCTTTTGATTTCTTCCCTAATTTCATTCTTGACCCATTCATTGTTTAATAGCATGCTATTTAATTTTCATGATTTTGAGTGTTTTGGGGTTTTTTCCTTGGGGTTGGCTTCTAGTTTCAGTCCCTTGTGTTTCTAGTTTCAGTCCCAAGAAAATGCTTGGTGTGATTTCCATTTTCTTGAATTTGTTGATGCTTGTTTTGTGTCCTATCATGTGGTCTATCTTTGAAAATGTTCCATGTGCATTGGAAAAGAATGGTTATTTAGCTTCTTTGGGATGGAGGGCTCTATACATATATCAGCTAAGTCCATTTCATCTAGGGCATTGTTCAATGCCACAGTATATTTGTTGGTATTTTGTCTGGAAGATCTGTCCATTTTTGACAGTGTTAAAATCCCCCACTATAATTGTGTTGCTGTCGATATCTTTCTTGAAGTCCTCTAAGATTTTCTTTATATATTTGGGTGCTCCTATGTTGGGTGCATATATATTTACAATATTTATGTCTTCTTGGTGGATTCTTCCCTTGAGTATTATGAAGTGACCTTCTGGGTCTCTCTTTATGGCCCTTTTTTGGACATCCATTTTGTCTGATATGAGTATTCCTACCCAACTTTTTTTTCCTTGTCCATTTGCTTGGAAAATTTGTTTCCAGCCCTTCACTTTCAGCCTGTGCAGGTCTTTTATCCTGAGGTGGGTCTCTTGTAGGCAGCATATGTGTGGGTCATGCTTTCTTATCCATATAGCTATTCTATGTCTTTTGATTGGAGCATTTAATCCATTTACATTTAAGGTTATTATTGAAAGGTATTTCTTTATTGCCATTTATGTACCTGTGTTCCTCTCTCTCTTTTCCTTCCTTTCCTTAAAGCGGTCCCTTTAGCATCTCTTGCAGAGCTGGTTTGGTGGAGGTGTATTCTTTTAGACTTCTTTCGTCGGGGAAGCTTCTTATTTGGCCTTCTATCTTGATTGAGAGCCTTGCTGGGGAAAGTAGCGTTGGTTGCAGACCTCTGGTTCTCATTACTTGGAACATTTCTTGCCATTCTCTTCTGGCTTGGAGTTTTTCCATTGAGAAGTCAGGTGCTAGCCTTATTGGGGCTCCCTTGTATGTTACTTCCTGTTTCTCTTTTGCTGCCTTTAAGTTTTTCCCTTTGTCTCGAAATTTGTCCATTTTAATTGTGATGTGTCTTGAGGTGGGCCTCTTTTGGTTCCTCTTGATTGGGACTCTCTGTGTTTCCTGGATTTGTGTGACTTTTTCTCTCATCAAATTAGGGAAGTTTTCCATCATTACTTTTTCCAATAGGTTTTCTCTCCCTTGTTCTTCTTCTCCTTCTGGTATCCCTATTATACGGGTATTATTACGTTTCATATTGTCTTGCATTTCTCTTAATCCCTCTTCATTTTTTCTGAGCCTCTTTTCCTTTTCTTGCTGTTCCTGGGTGTTGTTTTTTTTTTCTACTTTTTCCTCCAATTGGATGATCTGATCTTCTGCTTCATCGATCCTGCTTTTGACTCCTTCTACTGGGTTCTTCAATTCACAAATTGTATACTTTTCCTCTTGGCCCTTGTGGATAGTTTCTATTTCCTTTTTCATGTTGATATAGTTTGCAGTGAGTTTGTTGTAGCTTCCCTGTAGTTTCTGGTTGCTCAATGTGAGCTCATTGAGCTTCCTGATAATCATTGCTTTGAACTGAATATCTGATAGTTGAGTTGCCTCTATTTCATTTAGCATTCTTTCTGAGGCTTACTCCTTTCCCTTCATTTGGGGATTGTTTCTTTGTCTTCTCGTTGTTTGTGAGACTCTTCTTGTTAGCCTCTGCTTCTTAAATCAATCTGTTCTGGCTCCCTGTGTTTATGGTGTGAACTTCTGTGATAGAATACCTGTGGATTCAGTGGTGTAGTCTCCTTCAGGTATCCTGGTGTTCACAGCTTCTCCCTATTCTTGTTTGTGATCAGTTACAGGGGTAAGGCAAAATGGTTTAAGACAGCAAGAGAGTATTCTATGATATTTACAGTAGCAGCCAGTAGAGAAGAGATAGGAGATCTTTTGCCTATGTATAGTGTTAACCATGATCTTCCACCCAACTAGCCACTTTTTAGAAAGGATGAAAAGAAGATAAGACTCTTATTGGGGAGGGAAGGATTGTGAGTTGGATCTAGAGATCCGTGAGGTTGTGGGAGGTCAGATTCTGAGGTAGGGTGAGAGTAAAGAATAGTAAATAGGTGTAGTGTGTGAGAGAATAGAATTAACCACTACAGTAATAGAGTTCAGGAAACCATGCAGTGGGCTAAGATCTGGGATGGGTGTTGTGTAGTATTACAATTGTATGGAATAGCTATTATTTATGGTAATATTAGAGCAACAATCATATGACAGACTCTATGAGATCTAGATAACAAGAATAGGGAGTATAGAGCCTTGAGCAGTGGACTGATGGAACATGAATGAAGTGAAGGATAGTAAATTAGCAATACACTATGAATGAGATAACAGGGGAAACCTGTCAAACGATACAGTATAACCAGCCAAGCAAAGAAGACTATACAGGAAGAAGAGGAATAACAAAATACTATTAAAATGGAAAATGTAAGAATAATAAAAAAATGATAGTACAAATATGCAATAACTCGCAGGTTGAAAAAAAAGAAAAAAGAAGAAAAAAAGCAGAAGATGGAAGGAAGAAGAGATAAAATTGGAAAGAAAGGAAGAAGGAATAACACTGGAAAGAAAGAGGAGCAGAAGGAATTGAGAGATATAAAGATAATAAGAATTAAAAAATAAAAAGTTACCTAAAAAAAATCAAATAAACAAAAAAACCTCTTGTTGGTTTCAAACTGGCCAAAGCAGTTTTTCGGCTCTCGCTGGCTTCAGCAGGCTGAGGGGTTATGGGCATCACTTTACTCCCTTCCCATTCAGTACTCAGTCATCCTCCCCAGAGCCAGTACTCTCCCCAGAGCCAGTCTGGTGCCTCTCCACAGGGCCCTGGGTGTGGGATCCGGGCCCTCCTAAGCACGCACTCCAGGGTTCACGGCTGTGGGCTCTGGGTCTTCTACAAAACATACTTTCCCAGGGTTGCAGGCGCAGGCCTGCAGCCAGGCCGCCCTTTGTCACTCAGGCTCAGGTGCACATCTTCGCAGGGCTATGCACGGGTGCTCAAAGCCCCTGTGTGATTGCCACTCAGTCCTCACTCCCCTCTCTGTGTCTTCAAGCAACCAGGCCTCCCCCAGTGTTGCTCAAACCTTGTTTGCTCCGGGAGGGAGCAGTTGACCCAGTTCTCCCCCAAGTGCCCTGAGGCAGACTGCAGAGCACAGGGCCAGGGTCTGCAACCTCCCTAGTCCCTGCGCTGGTCCCTGGGCCGTTATTATCCTGAAGCACTCTCCTTACCATTTGTTTTTTCAATGTCTGCAACAATTTGTGATCTCCTATTTTCCTATATGCTGTGGAACTGGTGGCTGTTTGCTCTGTTCCTCTGTAGATCGACAAACTTATTCTCCTGTGTGTAGGAGGAAGTTAAATCTGCTCCCTCCTACCACACCACCATCTTCCCTCCCTTTATTTATTTACTTTTTCATTTTATTTTAATTGTTGTTCAAGTACAATTTTCTGTCTAACCTTTGGCATTTTCACAATGATGCATCTTAGAGTGGGCCTCTTTCCATCCATCTTGTTTGGGACTCTCTGTGCTTCTTGGACTGGCATGTCTATTTCCTTCACCAAATAACAGAAGTTCTTTTTCATTACTTTTTCCAAATAGATTTTCATTTTCTTCTTTTTTCTCTTCTTTACTGGCACCACACATGGAATATTGGAACATTTAAGGTTGCCACAGAGACTCCTTAAAGTATCTTTGGTTTATTTTTTTATTCCTTTTTCTTTTTGTTATTTATTTCCTTAAGTTCTACATCACTGATTTGATTCTCAGCTTCGTCCACTCTGCTGTTGTTTCCCTTTAAATTGTTCTTTATTTTAATTTGTGTATCCTTTGTTTCTGACTGGATCCTTTTTATTCTGTTGAAGTCCTCACTAAGTTCCGTGAGCAGCCTTATAAGCACTTTTTTGAACTCTGCATCTGATAGAGTGCTTATCTCCATTTTGTTTAGTTCTTCTGGAGTTTTATTCTGTTCTTTGATTTGGGCCTTGTTTCTTTGTCTCCTCATTTTGTCAGCCTCCCTGTGTTTGTTTCTGTGTATGAGGTAGAGCTACAATGACTCCCTGTCTTAGTAGAGTGGTGTAATGTTGTAGTTGTCCTGTAGGGAGCAGTAGCACAGCTTATCCTGTCATCCAAGCTGGGTACTCAAGGTGTGCCATTTCTGTGGGCTGAGTACACTCTATTCTTGTAATTGAGCCTTGGTTGCTTCTGGGAGGTTCATAGGAGTGCTTTATGCAGACCAATCACCTGCAAGGATTGGCTGTGAGCACTTTCCACTAACCTCCACCCTCTGTGGAGGATCAGCTGTGCATGAGCAAGGGGATGATGCCCAGACATGGTGTGTAGCTGTCCACTGGATACAGAGGCTCTGAGGTTTCTCATCTGGTGCAGGACAAAGTTAGCCATCTCCTGTGTTCTGCCTGAAGCTACCCTGCATGAGCTATAAATCAATTTGAGATGACTGCTACCTGTGCTGGGCTTGGAGGTTCCCAGGCAAAGCCAAGCTCTGAATCAAGGCTGGCTGCTGCTAGTTCCAGGCCTGGGGCCACTTAGCAAGAGGTAGGGGGGATGGTGCCTTACTGGGGATGGCTGTTACTTGTTTGAGATGATTAGGAAGTTGTGAAGCATGAGCCAAGACCAGCCTTTCATATGGGAAGGCCAGTGTTAACAGCTTGGGTGGGTCCATAAGTTGTGTGAGACAGAGTCTCAGGGATCTCTAGGGTAGGGCAAACAGTGTAAGCCAGGTTGATGGAGTCTCAGATATGGCACCCACATGTGAGCTCTGTGGCTTTGTGGAGGGAGGACTCAGAAAAGGGACAGTGGCCTCTGCCTGCCTTTTTGGGTAGAAGAAAACTGTTCCCCAACTATCTCCTTGATACCAGACACTTTAGTTTCTCCCAGTATGCCACTGGTGCCTCTCAAACTGCTAGCCCATTGCTGGAGCCCAGAGGGAGTGAGCCTAAATCTGTACGTTTTCTTTCAGAGGAAGTGTTTGGGAGTCTAGAACTTTCTTCCCTCAACTCAATCTCCACTGACTTTTGCAGACAGAAGTTACGGAGACTTGTCTTCCTGGCACTGGAACTCTGGGCTGGGGGGCTGTTGTGGGGCTGGGACTCCTTGCTGCTGAGATATTCCTCTCAAATTTTTATCCACCACATGTGGATGTGGGACCTGTCTGTTCCACATCTCCACCCCTTATACTAGTCTGGATGGATATGGTTTCTTTAATTCCATAGTTGTCAGACTTCCACTCAACTCAACCCCTGACAGTTCTGAGAGATGGTTGTTGTGTAGTTTAGTTGTAATTTTGATGTGATTGTGCAAGGAAGAGAGCTGTGTTTACCTATACCACCATCTTGATCTCATTGATAATTCTTATATGACAAGATTATCACAAATGTGGTGACCAAATGGTTATTTTTCAAATACTGTCTTTTTCCTATGTCTAATATTTGTGTTCTCTTATAAGAAGGAAGTTACCCTTATTCCCCACTCATTTGTTTTCTATTTGTTTATACCATTATGAACTCTTGGATTTTCACTTATTATTTTCTCAGTTATGACCCATTGCTATTATTGTTCATTTTGAATCTCTAGGTGTGTTTATTGTTTATGAGGATTCTAAATAATATCAGCGAAGTCAACTAGGGAATATATTTAAAAGGAACACAGGAGTAAAAACCAAAACCAAAGACTAAAGGAATGTTTACAAATGGCGGTGGGTCAGGAGAGGGGCCTAAAAAATGAGGAATGGGAACAGTGTGTTTGTGTATGTGTGTGAGTGTGTGTTTGTGTGTACATATAAATAATATAGGTTTTCATCTATTTCTAATTTTTAAAACCCATGAGCTCAAACTGGTATCCCCAATCCTAGTTAACACCTGAGAGTCCTTCACAGCTTCTCTTTTTCTATGCACAGTACCTTTCTCATCCGAGCCAGGAGTCACTCCCTTCTCCTCAGTGTTTACTTGTTTGCTGCGTTTGGATACATGGGAAGTAGTTCAGAATCTCGAACTCATACCACTGTTAATGACCCGCTAAGTACAGCTTAGGACTTTCTTTCCAGTTTTGTTTTGTTTTGTTTTGTTTTGTTTTGTTTTGTTTTGTTTTGTGAGAGTATATAGACAGAAATCTGGGTTCAGGAATTACTAGGGTACTTACATTGTTTCCCTCTTTACTTTAATTATGGTATTTATTTAAGACAGAGTTAGGTTCATTTGTCCTCTTGATTCTATTTTGCTTTATGCCCCACCTCTTCTACGTATTTTCTAGTGGCAAAAGTCAACATGGTCATAACCATGCTAATAGATATACTCACCTCCCATCTCTTCTGTCCACCTTCTCGGGGCAAACCACCTCATTACTTTCTGATTTATTCTTCCTGTGTTTCTTTTTGCTCATGTGGACAGACATATGTATATTCTATTTCCCCTTAATTTTTACAAAAAGTTCAGTACTATAAGTGCCCTTTTGCACATTGGTTGTTTCCATTTAACAGTATATCCAGATGTTTCTCCATATTGATTCATAGATATCTTTGCTTTTATTTTTTCACAGTTGCAAATTACTCAATTTCATTGATGTTCCTGTAGGGTATCCTGTAGAGTATCCTGTAGGGGTCCTAAATTGAGATATTGGTGATGAGTCTGCTAATGCCACTGAATTGTGTATCTTAGAAGGCCAAAGTGGTCAATGTCGTGTTTTGTATATTAATCATTACTTAAAAATTAAGAAGAAAATAAGAAATAATCTCTGCATACAGCTCAGAAAAGAATTACAAAATAGTAATGATGTATGATTAATAAGTTAGTGGAGGGGTAACAGAATATCAAAATGTATAGAAATAATCAAAAGGGAGGAAGACAAGAGAGAATAAATGTGAAGCAGGTGTATGGCATAGTTATATGGAAAATATAAATGCAAATACATTGTGATTACTTTAGATGTCAATAGAGAAATAGCTCAAAAAATAACAATTGTTGCTGCACATGAAAAGAACGAAATCCAACTGTATATACAGCATTGACAAAAGGACAGCTCACTGACAATTTGGACACAGTAAAGTCTAAAGTGATGGGAAAAAATGCCATGTAAAACCCAACATGAGAAAAGCTGCATCTTTACTAGATATACTACAGTAATACCTACATCTATATCTACATATGCATCTATGTCTACTGATATAAAGTATCGATATTAATATGAGAAGTAGATGAAGTATTAATGCAGGGCCCATTGTTAGAAATATTTCCTCATTTTAAACAAGGTAGTGTGCTTTAAATGCATTTTTAAAAAGCCTGTCTCTCTTTGGTTGAAAATTTTGCTTTGTAGCACATGTGAATTTTCATAGTTTAATTATTCTGATCATGGCTGATTGCTGTCAGCCAGCATGACATCATTGAATGTGACTTGGGAAGACGTGTGAATAATGAACCTGAGGCTGACAAAAGCCAGCATAAAAGATCCAGTTCAAAAAAGAAAGGTAAGTTCACCAGTACCAGATCATGATGCTAAATCAGGTGTCCTCATAACACATTATTAAAATACATGAGGAAAAACTGACATATCTCAGTGGAGAAAAAGACAAATTCATAGTTAACATTGTGCAGCAGGGTTTGCAAAAGATTTCGCAGATACCTTATAAGAGATGATGAAGAAGTGAAAAATATTGTTTAGGAATAAAGAATTACAAACAATCCAAGTAGCAAATGTGACCTCAATGACATACTAACTTCTTTAACCCATTTGACAAATATTCTAAGGCCTGCTTTACATCTCTGTTCCTCAGGCTGTAGATGAAGGGGTTCAGCATGGGGGTAACTACTGTATACATGACCGAAGCAATTATGTCTTTGGAATCCCATGATGAGGACAAAAAGTAAACACCTGCAATTGTCCCGTAGAATAAAGACACCACAAGGAGATGGGAGCCACAGGTAGAAAAAGCTTTGAAGAGTCTCCTAGTGGATGGAGCCTTCAGGATGATGGTCCCTATACAGATATATGAGCCCAAAATAATAACCAAAGGCAATAATACAATCATTCCTCCCTCAATGAAGATGACAAGCTTATTGAGGGAGATGTCTGAACAGCTGAGCTTCAGGAGCACATTGAGGTCACAGAGGAAGTGGGTGAGGACATTGTAGGAACAGAAGGAGAGTTGGACCGAGAGGACAGTGTGCAACAGTGCATGGGCACATGAAGTAATCCATGAGGCAGCCACCAGCAGCACACACAACTCCTCCCTCATGATGGTGTTATAGTGTAGAGGGTGACAGATGGCCACGTACCTGTCATATGCCATCACTGCCAGAAGAAGATTATCAATACAAGCAAAAAATATATAAAAACACAACTGAGAAATACACCCTGTGTAGGAAATGAAGAAGTGATGAGTCTGCATATTCAAGAGCATCTTGGGGACAATGACAGATGACAGAGAAATGTCAGAGAAGGCCAAGTGACTGAGGAAGAAGTACATGGGCGTGTGCAGGCGGGAGTCCAGCCTGATGAGCAGGATGATGAGCAGGTTGCCCAGCACCGTGGTCAGGTACATGCCCAGGAACAGGGCGAAGAACACGTCCTGCTGCCCTGGCCTGATGGGCAGCCCCAGGAGTAGGAACTCAGACACGCTGCTCTGGTTCTCAGGCCTCATGCTGCTCTTCTGTCTGCTGGGGACAAAGGAGGTTTGGGACTCTCAGAATCCTAGAAAGACAACCAGGACCATCACATCTCATACTGCAATTTAATGGGAAAATCATGAATTTTTTCCCCTTATTTTTTATTGTTTATACCATTACAGTTCCCATTTTTTTCCCTTTCCTGCATCCACTTAATCCACACTCCCCCACTCCCTTAGGCCATCACCACAGAATGGGTCATATATGTATATTCTTTGTCTAATCACTTCACCTGCCAGGTGCCATTGACCTACAGCTGCAAACTCAGGGCCACTCCAGAAATGGGTGACTATTTAAAGCCCTTTGATGCCAGAATAGCTCTGAAACCAGAACAGTCCACAAACTCTTCCATAATAATGCTAGCCATCCTGGGGCCATAAACACTGTGCTGTATACTAAGTCAGGGGCTTTGTCCATCTTTTATAATCCAACATCAGCCTTACATTCCCAGACCAAAAAATCTTCACAACCACAGTAAGAATGACTATTCTTTCTCTCTTATATTAGGTGGTAGGAAATAGAAATATAAAAATAATATAAATCTTACGTGCATATGTAATCAGTATGTATTGTCATTTTCTATAGGTTAAAAAATATCAAATACTTTTTAATAGCCAATAATGTAATAACCTTTTATAGTGACAGGCAGTTATTTAAATGTTGAATCATCATGTTGTATACACCTGAGACTAATATTGAATTGTATGTCAACTATAATTAGAATAAACTTAAAGGGACAAATTATCAAATATGCAGATCAGTCTACTACATCTGCATGATCAGAGCCTGTGCTCTTAACTACCACCCATGGACACCTCTCCCATCATTGGTACACCCTGGGTTACTGTAGGGTTGCAAGCAGTTCAATAGTTTCTTAGATCCCTACCTAGATAGTTCCCTTCCTTTATATTGTTCTGCTTTCCAATTGAGAAAAGACCATTACATTCATTATCATTTATT
>PVIA01017512.1:0-11920 GCA_004024845.1 Tonatia bakeri
TGTCTACTGCCACCACCACAGTCGAAGCCACCGCCATTTCTCACCTGGCCACCACCATAGCCTCCTGCAGCCCTTGCCTTTCCTGTCAGGTCGTTCTCCTCCCAACAGCCAGAGGGGCTTTCTCAACAAGAAATCCAGTCCTGGCGCCCCCAGTGGCCGCCCGGGGCACTGAGCCCAAACCCGACCTCGCTGTGGTCAGGACTTGGCCTCCTCACCCATGGCTGTGCTTTCCCTGCTTCCGGTTACCAGAGGTTTCGGGTACCCACGGTCACCTGTGGCCTGAAAACATTAAGCGGGAAATTCCAGGAAAAGACAGTTCACAAGCTTTAAATTGTGCGCCATTCTGCGTGGTGCGTCCCTCCCCAATGCACCCTCTGTGTGCGTCATCGTGTTGTCCAGTGTCTCCAGGCTGTAGCCGCTCCCTCCCCACTCATTATGAGCCACCTTGAATATCAGGTGGGCCGTCTTGTCCCCGTGTAGCAGGGCTTGTGGTCACGTAGCCCTTATTTTACTTAATAGCGGCCCAATGCGCAAGAGTAGTGATGCTGGGAATTCAGACATGCCCAAGAGAAGGTGAAGGTATGTGTCTATATAAGAAAAATAGTGTATGAGGGTTCAGTACTAACCACAGTTTCAGGCATCCAGTGGGGCTCTTGGCATGTATCCCCGGTGCATTAAGGGGGACTACTGTGTAGTGCTCCCTGGCTCGAACTTGACCTCTGCCTCCTTTCTTCATGCTGAGTGGAACCAAAAGGAATTAGCATTTCCAAGTACTGGCAGAAAGATGCCAAATCCATCTCTATCCCCTTTCCTGTTTCTGGGCATTTGTCCACCCCTGGGAGGAGGCCCCTCATCTCTGCCCCTGCTACCCCAGCCTTTACCCTGGCCCTTCCCCACGCCCAACTCTTCTGCCTCCCCAGGGCCTCTACACAGGCTGCACCCTGGGCCTGGGGTGCCCTGTCCCCGGCTCTCCTCGGGCCGGCTCCTCCCTTCATTCCAGTCCGAGGTTAACGTTGTGCCTGAGGCCGCCTCTGACTATTCCATCTGGGGAAGTTTCCCTCTGATGTTCTCCATCTCGGCTTCCTCTTTATCGTCCTTGTCACAGCATCATTGGTTTGCTTTTAGTTTTTGCCCACTGCTGGTCTCCCTGGAGCTGGGTGCACAGTGAACACTCAGTATAGAGACTGGCGTCTGTTGATGTGGACACTAGCGAGACCCTGAGGCATTCTGAGAACTATCCCGAACACTAATTCACATCCATGTAGTGTGGCAGGAAGGACAAGGGCTATCCCCATATTTCAGATAGGGAAAGGGAGGCACAGAAAGGTTAGGGGGCCTGGCCCAGGCCATGTCACTTCTCAGAGGTAGAACCCAGGTCCCCTGACTTCTGGGCAAGTACTTTCCACCAGCAGCAGTAACGAGGGATGCTTGCTGCAGGCCCAGAGTGTGGCAGCAGCAGGCCAGGTTGCTGCTCCTGAATTCTCCATCTTCACCCACCAGTTTTGTTTTTTTTTTTTTTTTACCAAGAAGCCTCACTTCCACATTCCTGCACTCAGAAAGGAACCAGGAGGAGGGGTAGGCTGGATGGGGTCAGAGGAAGGAGCACCCCTTGTGTCTGCCCTCAGGGAGAACATCCCTGGAGGTGGTCTGGCCCCCTTTAAACACCACGGAGATGGGCTGGGGTGGTGGTGCTGACGCCCTGGGCAGCCTGGGCTGCTGGAAGGCTGGCTCCTGCATCAGAACGGGGGTCTGCAAGCAGAGGGGTCCACACCCCTCTAAGCACAGGGTACATTTTTGTGCATGTGCGAGTGAGTGTTGCATGGTGGCTGGGCTGTTCAATTGTCATCTCAGAGTTGGGAACCACAAATTGTTTTCAACTTATGAATTAGTTTGATATTTGAGATGAAGTATCTTCGTCTGCATTTTCAATTGTCTGGTAAATAGTTAAAATTGAGTTTTTTTTCTGGATTCTTGTCCAAGACGGTGCAAGAAATGTAAAGAACATTGTCCCAGCTTTCTGATTGTATGTACGCAGGGTGCAGAACTGATCATGTGTCTTCCGTCCAAGGGACTTGACCATGGCCAAAAACGTGAGAGGACCGAGTCTGGGTGGGCTGTGGTGTGCAGATCACTTCCCAGAGCGGCCCACTCCTCTGCTCTGGCCCTCACCCCAAACCAGTCACCACTGCCCAGATGTGCTTTTCACCTGGCTCACTCTTGTTTGCTCAGCGGCCCTGCCCTCCTGCTGGAGCCCCTCCTCAGTTCCACTCAGTTCCCACATCCTGGCCCTTGTGAGGACTTGGCTGGTCCCCCCAGACTCGGTCTCTGCATCTTCTGAGGCCTCAGGGCACTAGGTTACTGTGTCCATTACTGAGCCTGTGATGGGGCTCAGATGTGTGTTTCCACAAGAGCCCATTGAAGCAGCAGATGGGGGTCGTTATGTGAATATGACCTATCACAGTGCCTGGCACCACTGAGCTCAGTAATGCTGAGTGTAGTTTCGGGCACTGTGGCATGGCACTGGCGTTCTGAAGGCGGAGACCCCTGTGCTCCTGTCTGAGCCTGGGTGTCCTCATGCACACAAGGGGGCATCAGCGATGGTGCCCACCTCACAGGGTGTGTGTGATAGGGGCGTTGTGGGCAGGGGTTGAGAAGGTGAACAATGGATGTGCAGCACTCAGCACAGTGCCCAGCCTCCAGCAAGTGCCCAGTAAAGGGCAGCTGTTGCTGGTATGAAAGCCCAGGTCTGGTCACCAGCCTCCCAGGTAGGAGGCCTGACCTGAGAGAGAGAGAGAGAGAGAGAAAGAGAGAGAGCAGGCTTTTCTTTGAAGGGCTGCCCTGCTAATACCTGGGCTTAGTCGGGGCAGGGGAGAGGCTGGTTCACAAATTGAGTCCAGCCCTGGCTGGCGTGGCTCAGTGAACTGAGTGCTGGGCTGTGCAGCCAAAGGTCCCCAGTTCGATTCCCAGTCAGGGCACATGACTGGGTTGCTGGCCAGGTCCCCAGTGGGGTCGTGTGAGAGGCAACCACACACTGATGTTTCTCTCCCTCTCTTTCTTCCTCCCTTCCTCTCTCTCTAATAAATAAATAAATATAATCTTTAAAAACGATGGATCAGTTCCAGGCACTGCCGGACCCCTTCCTGTACTCACCCCATTCTCCCCAAGACATGGGATATCTTACTCTGATTTTAATTAAGTCACACACAATTCAGGGGCTCAGGCCCCACCATTGTCATTAGAAAACACCTGGGATTGTGGCGGTCTGGGAAGGGGGGTGGTGAGAAGATGCGCTCTTCCTGTGGTCCCCTGCAGGGACCAAACCCATCAGGAGTCAGCCTGGGGGGGAGATGGGTGGAACAAAACCCCCAACTGAAGGGACAGGGCTAAAGCTGCCCAGAGGCCCCGGGTGGACAGGGAGGGGATAATCAGGCTCTGTCAGCCCCAACCTCAGGGAAAATCACAAGAGTTCACTGACCCAGGGAAGAGGCTGCATCAGGCCCCCAGGGGAGAAGCTCTCGGGGAGGCAGAACTGGAGAAGCAGAAGTGGCCCCTGGCCACACTCTGTAGCTGAGCCAGGCAGCTGCCCAGTGCTGGGGCAGAGAGGGAGGCAGCTGAACCCGTGTCAGGACAGGGGAGCATGCTCATGACTCTGCCTCATCTGTGAAAGGTTTGGGGTTCCCATGTTCAGGAGCTGGAAACATGGGGTGCAGGTGGTGGGAAAGGGTAGTTTCCCATGATGTACCCCGTTCCCAGGCCACTTCCCAGTGGCCCCTGAAGGTGCCAGGGCCAGGCACAGGCACAACTGATTCTTCGCCCCCTTCCACAGGCCTGGTGGTCTCTGCAGGGAAGAGGGAACACTGGCCCCTTTCCCCCTCAGCTGCACCCCCACTTCCATCCCAAGGAAGCTGGGTTTGTGGGGCCAAAGCTGTGCTGCCCCCTGGAACCTGGACATGTGAGGTGTCCCAAACCCCTTTGTTGGGCCAGTGGTGGCGTCACAGCCTCACGTCCCCGAGCACTTTGCCACACTGCTCCTTAAAGGTTGTGTCTTATCCTCAACCCCAAGGGTCAAGTGCAGGTGAAAGGCCCTGGGAGGGGGGCAGAAAGGGGTGCAGCACTTTGCTGCTCCCCAAGGGCTAGTGTGCTCTCCCCGTGGGGTCCTTCCTCCCTCGGAGAGGACAAAACCCCCAAATGAAAAAGGGGATGGAGAGAGGATTGGCAACTTTCTGACATTACTTGAAACACTGGTTCCATTTGACCACCGGACTCCTACTGTTCTGTAAACAATGCCCCCTGGGGGCTGCCCGCCCTGGGTAAGAGATGTCTTCTGCATTCGGGGCACTCTCCTGGGACAGGCCATCCCGAGGCCCCGCAGAGGCTCACACCCTCATGCTGCTCTTCTCGTCCTCCTTGGGGCTGGGCTCCTCCTGGGCCTTCCTCATCTCCCAGCCCCGGACCCAGGTGTAGGCGGACGAGCCCCCGAGCACCATCAGGTTGCTTGCCCACCAGAGGAAGCTCTTGGTCTCCTCGTAGTACAGCACTGCCAGCACCGTCTGTGCACAGGCCTTGGCTGTGCCTGATACATTGTGGGTCAGGGGACTGGTGAATTTGATCTGCAGGCCTGTCACGTAGCCGATGGCAAAGCCAAACAGTCCTCCCAGCGTCATCATGCCCCAGAAGTGGGCACTGCCCAAATGGACAAAGAAGTGGAGGGTCTGCAGCTCCCCCAGAAGCAGAAGCAGTGGCAGGAAGAGGACGCAGGCAATCACGTTGTTGTAGAAGGTCAGGCGCCAGATGCTGCCGTCCACCACTGGGAGCACCTTCTTGGTGTAGATGGCGTTGAGGGAGACGCAGAGGCTGGCTAGAATGCCAAAGAGGGTGCCAGTCCAAGACAAGGTACCTTCTGCCCCCTCCTGGTCCACACCAAGCCAGAATCCAGCTGCAGAGGGGAGAGAAGATGGGGAGGGTATTGAAGATAAGAGGAAGGAGGACAGAGAATTTTGCTGCAAAAATTCACAGAATGTAATACTGCCATCACCACCCCATTCTCCCACCTTCCCTGCAATAAATATGTCCAAAGTCTCTACTGTATGCAGAGTACCACACAAGGGCTGGGGGCATGACCCAGGCCAAGAATGCTTCTGCATGGAGCATGCATTCTAGCAAAGGAGAAAGGTATTAAAACAATTCATTGCCCAATTACTTCTTTAATTACAATTGTAATGAGGTGCATGAAACAGTGCAGGGTGCTGTGAGAACCCATAACTGGGTGACGGTGCTGGCCCGAGGCTTCGGGAAAGTAGCACTTGAGTTGAGTCCTATAGGATGCAAACTTTATGGTTACAGAGACCTTGGGCAAGGGATTTAAGGTCTCAGAGGCTGGGTGTCCTGCTCTGTAAAATGGAAGCCTGTAGTGAGTTAGAATCACTTGTGGCTGCAGGTCATTTGGGATAGTCATGCCTCATAATTTCTTAGGCTCCTGTCCTCTGTCACCTCCTGCTCAGAGAGCCTCTGAGGCTCCCTACTGCCACCATTGGTCTGTGCTCCTCAGCCTGGCACCTGCGCTTCCTGCAGCTCTGCCAGCTGTCTCCACCCTGCGCCCACCACAGCTCCGACCCAGCCGTGGAGGGTGTACATGCTCTACCTCACGCCTTCCTCACGCCCATCGGGTATTTCTTCCAGAAGGGCTGCTTGCACGACCCCCTTCCCACCCACCTGCCCTCCCCGCCACAGCCAGGATTCCCACAGCACCTTCTCTGTCCCGTCACAGCTCTCCCTGCTCCATCTTCACTCACGAAGTGCCATGCGCCATCACCGTGACCTCTAGGAGTATAGGAGCCGAGTCTACCTTTTCCAAACATGTCTCCCCAGTGCTTGGCACAGCCCCTGCCATGTGCCTGGTCTCAGTGAGTATTTGTTGAATGAATGAATGGAGGGTGTTCTGGAGGCAGCTGTGAGGATTCAGGGAGACCAGGCACCCACTGCATCGTAGGCGCGCTCTCCCAGCTCTCCCTTTCCTGGCAGAGCCTTTGCAAACAAGTCACCCATGGCTCTGATGGGGGTGGAGGCGGGTGCTTAGCCCGAGCACCCTCAGCCCTCCTGCTGGTTACCTTCTGATCCAGGCGGGACTGCCCCCTCAAGGATCCAGACCCCAGAGGGACTCTCAGCTGGAAGGAGCTTTGAAAGGCCCTGTGTGACCTGGGAACAGGGAGGAGGAGGGGGCTTGGAGTAGTGGCCTCTGACCCATCTTCCCCCAAAAAGGAGCAAGGAGCAGGAGTCACTCCAGAGCGGGAACAGCTGGATGGAGGCCGGCACTAGCACCAGCCTCCAGGGACTGGCCCCATCGGGCTGGCCAGTGGCTACACCTCTCAGAAGCAATCTCACCATCAGCTACTTTTATTACTTTTCGGATCTGGGCCCAGTTTCCCTAGTGACATCACCTTCCTGCATGCAAGTTCTCCCACCAAGAGCATCCCAAACACACACACAGGTGTGCAGGACTGAAGTGCAGATGGGTGGGGCAGATGGCAAGTGTGGGAGACACTGGGAGGGGAAGGGGGAGCAGCTGAGAGAGAGATGCTGGGGGTCTTGGCAGCTCCTCCCACTCTAACCTCCTCCCTTCTCCCCTGCCCCGCCCCCAACTTGGGGCTAGACTGAGCAGTCCTGGATGCAGCAGTTGCTCAACAAGGGGCACATTTTTGAGGACAGGTGGCATGGGATGGGCTCCTGTCCTTAACCAGTGCCCCTTGGCCTGGGTCTCTGACACACTGGCGAAGAATATGCAGGTCAACCAAGACCAACTCTCCGGCACCAGGAAGAGCCTGAACAGGTTTAAAGAGGCATCTCATTCCTGGATGGCAGAGGCCCAGGAAGCGGGGAAGGATGCTGGGGGTGCTCCTACCCGGTGTGCTGCAACAAAACAACAAATGTGCTATAACCGGAGTTGTCTAGACAGTGTCACCGCTGGCCACATTGGCTACTGAACACTTGAAAAGTGGCTACAGAATCAGGGTACAGTGCCTGTCACTGAGGCTAAATTTTCAACATTCCATTTAATTTGAATCACAGGAAGTCTTCACTTAATGTGGCCCATAGATTCTGCCACTAAAACAACAGAGAACTAAATCAGTTTACCATAGCCTAATGGATATAAATGAGAGTTAAGTTCCTATGCATCTCATCATTGTTATAACAAAACGACGCTATTTGAGCACCTGCTGCAATTGAAGTGGAAACAGACATGTGGCCAGTGATTGCTGTGTCAGACAGTGCCGCTCTAACTTCCGGGGGACGAGAACAGAGCAGAGGGGTTAGAAGCGCAGGCCTGGTGGTCTGGCCACTCCATGTTTGCACCCCAGCCTGCATGCCTGGCTGTGATGTAACCTCTCTGAGCCTCAGTTTCCCTGTTTGAATGGAGATGATGACTGTGGTGTCACTGCCCAGGGACCTCCAGGGAACAAAGGAGATGCTATATGTGAAATGGTAGCACACTGTCCCCATCAATAATGGTGACTTTTTGAGGGTCAAGGGCTTTTTGAGGGAAGACAGCTAACGTCTCTCAAAGCACATCTCCTGCCACCATCTCAGGCATTATTATGAGCCTGCAAGGTCAGGGTGACACAATAGTTATGAAAAGATGCATTGCCTTCTAGAAAGACCACTGGGTGGGGAGTCCTGATGTAGCAAGAGAGCACAGTAAGCACGGTGGTCAAGTGCCTGGGAGCTGACTGCTTGAGATCAGATCCCAGCTCTGCCACTTACTAGCTGTGTGATCTTGGACAAGTTACTGAACCTGTCTGTGCCTTGGTTTTCCCTCAGTGAAATTCGGATTATAATTGCACCTGTATGAGGGGCCCTGCCTGTGCCCTTAACTTGTTGGGGGACCTCAAGCAAGTTGTTTGCTCTTTGGATCCCAGGATCTTCCTCATATTACTGTGGCGTCACAGGAGCTGGGACCGATAACGTCCAAAGATGCTTGGGACGGATATTCCTTAGGGTTTGGCTGCTGTGTCTCCCCTGTTTCCCACGGCCTTGGCTGGCCACTCACCAATGATGATGCCGCAGGTGAGCAAGACGTACGAGGAAGTGGTCTGCTTGAGCATCTGGTAGGAGAACAGCACATTGAAGATGATAGTGAGCGAGCGGCCCAGGGTGTAGAAGGCCACACCCATGTACCTCTGGCCGATGTTATAGAAGATGGTCAAGCCGACGAAGTACACTGGCAGGGGCAGGACGTTGCGGGCCATCCTGAGATCCAGGCACAGCGAGGGGAAGTCCACTGCACCGGGAAAGCAGATGGCCAGTATGCTGAGACCCTTGCAGAGCAGTGTGGTCACCAGGCACTGGTAGAAGGTGAGGACGATGGGGCTCTCCAGCTGCAGGTAGGAACTGTCCAGTAGGTACTTGTTGAGAAACACCATGCAGACGGTGGTGACCCAATAGAGAGAGACCACCAATGCGATCTGCAGTGCCCGAAGCAGAAAGGGCTTCTCCTGGCTGGCCTCTGGCTCGCTGTAGGGGTCAGGGGTCCCCATCAGTGCCATGTGCAGGATCCTGGAGCGCTTTAAAGGGGCCCTGAAAAGGGTAGCAGAGGAGCTGGGTCACTGCACAGCTAGAACTGATCTCCTGAAGTCACGGGCAGTGAGCAGGCCCCAGTCCTCAGCTGTCAAATGGGGGGTGGTCTGGGGGGTGGTCTAGGGGCCTGCCCACCTTGCCCTTGGATGAAGAAGTTCAATTTCAGGGTGAGCCTCACAACCTGCTCCCACCCCAGGGGCCTCATGCATGAGACAAAACACAGGGAAGGGCTAGTGAACAGGCCGATGACCTATCAGGGAAGAAGAGGCTGGGGCCTAGGGGAGAGGAATGGAAGGAAAAGTGGCATGAGGAGGAGGAATGCAGTGCCAGGGTGCCGGAAAATTGCGGAGGACAGGGTGGGGAAGAGGTGCAGGGAGAGGGAGGCTGGGATGCCACGGAAGGGGGGTTGGTTTGTAGGGAGAGAGAGGGCGCCCTGCCTGTAGGGAGCTGAATGGAAGAAGGGCTTGTGGGGGGGTGTTCTGGAAAAAGGGGTGCAGGGGAGGTCAGAAGGACTCAGGGTGGGGTCCAAGGGACGCGAAAGGAGGCCGGCCGGCGCTGGGCCACAGCGCGCGGTTTTCCCGAGCCCCCGCTACAGGTCGGGCGGGAGCTTCCAGGCGTCCGGACCGCTCCGGGGGAGGCGGCCCCGGGACTCATTTCCAGGCACGCCCCCGACCTCTTCCTTAAAGAGACCGCAGGCCCAGCGCCATTCATAAAGCCACAGTTGCAGAGAGAAGGCTTTCAGAATCAGCTCTCGTCGGGGCCCGGCCGTTTCCCAGGCTTTGTGTGTTCCCCGCCCGCTCAAGGTGGCGGATGTCAGCAGCCAAGGAAGGTTCCTCTGGTATTTTGAGCCTCCGTCCCCTTCCTGCAAGCGCCGCCGGCTCCGTTTCTTCCAAAGGCTAACTCCCTCCCCTTGGCTGATCTAAAGGTGCATCCGCCCCTGGTCCCGGGGCGGGACTGCGCTCTCTGCGCTCCCCATTCTTGGCACTGTCCCACATCCCTCCACGTCGAGAGACACCCCCACCCCTGCCAGCCCCCAGCTCACTGTTCCCAAACCTCTTTGCAGTTCCCACCTTACCCCCTGTCACCGCCTCAGCCCTCGCCAAACCCAGATTCTTAGCAGCGTTGCCAAACGCCCGAGGCCATACCGCGCCTGCAGAACCCCAATCTGTCGCCCCGGAGCCCCCAATTCTAGCCCCCCGGGCGGTCGGATCCGAGCCTCAATGCATCACGCTCTCCCCGGGTTGTCTCCACCTTGCAAAATCCTCCTCTTCACGCCTGACCCAGCCGCGAGCTCCGTCCCCAAGGCTGGCGTTCCCAGGAAGCCAAAGCGACCCCGCGCTCACCTCGCTGTTCGTTGCCAGAATGTCGGTCCCCGCAGCCCTTCCTTGCACCTGTGCCACACACCTGCAGCATCTCACCCAGTGCCGCGCCCTCGGGAGATGACTTCCTGTTCCCAGCTCTGGGAGCGGGCACTGCGCCAGCCTCGCTGCCCACTCCCCAATGGGGGCCCGGGGGCGACCGCAGGGCGACCGTGGGGCGCCCTAGGCCCTAGCCTACCCTCGGCGCCGGGTTATTACGCTGGTCGCGGGAGCAGGTTCCTTCCTCTTTCCAGCTTCGAGTACCTCGCCCCAGTCAGCCCCACAATCCCCCGCTCCAGTTACCGCAGCTTGCAAGTCCCAGGATCCGGGAGCATCCTAGGCCCGTCGCGCACCAGGCCTTCGCTTCCAGAAGTGCGTGCGGGTAACCGCTCGGATTCTCTCTGTTCGCGGGGAGAAGAGTGTCCCCGCCCCCTCCCGCCCCCCGTGCCCCACTCCCAGGGACCAGCCTGGGATCGGTCAACTACCCGGGACCACCACTTACCGAGCAAGCACCAGGACTGACTTCTCTCCCTGGTTCCCGCTCAAGTACCAGGGCTGGGCGGCTCAATTCTCCTGAGTTCTCTTTGTTGTAAAGCTAGGGGGCCGGACGACGCCCGTTGGTCTCAAACCCCTTACTCAGAATTCTAGCTAGTATGGTTCCAAGTAGGGGCACCCGCTCTTTGTTACATTTTAAACGCCATTTAATTACCTCTTAATTGACTGGTGAGATGTCTGAGATTTGCTTTAAAATCCTGAGAATATTCACCAAAAAGAAAAGAGAAAGGTTGCTGAAACAAGGTAGGCAAAGTGTTGATAACTGTTGAAGCTGGGCATGGGTACTGGGGGGTTATTGGCGTAAGAAGTTGTTATTCCTTAAGTAAAAGTTCCATAATTAAAAAGTAAAACCTATGGAGTGCATTTAAAGTCTCACATGCTAACTGCTTGCCAGAGGAAGCTGGAAGGGTTGTGGGAAATAAGCACTGCCCAGCAGCCCCAGCACAGATGCAAAGTCCCCAGTGGGAGCTCTGCCCCAGGCCCTGTCCTCTCCCACCAGGCCTCTGGTCCACATGCTGTGATACCCACACCCTCCCTTCCTGTAGGGATGGGGCATCCTGCTTCCCAGTCACAGGCAGGTGGAGGATGCCATCTGGTCACCTTGTCACCTGTGGGATCAAGTCACCCGCTGGGGAAGGAAGGAGAGACTTAAACAAACTGAGCTGGTCAGCGGAACCTGACCTGGCGAGTCCTGTTCCAGGGCCACACCCAGGGCCATGGGTTTGGTTTCCAGTGATGCCTGCTCCAGTCTCTTCTCCCCTAGGCCTGGCATTTCACTGTGACAAATGACTGGGTGACAAATGGGGAAACTTGTCTCTTGAGAGGCCCTGGTTTCCTGAAGGGGCCCCTTCCTTTGTCATATTAGCAGGAATCACTAATTTATCTGATGAATGTGCTGCCAGCTTGGGCCCCCAAGGAAGAGGTCTGCACTGTATACAGGCCAGGAGCCCTTCCCGAGGAGAGACCAGGGGTCGTCCCTGCGGGGTGTGAGGGGCACGGTCTGGGCTCTCTGGGGGCCAGAGGCCTGCCTGTCTGCTGGTGTCTCATCTGCCCCTTGCATTGTACCTGCAGCTTCCCCGTTCGCCGAGTTCACTCCTTTGCATTGAGGTTGTGATAGGCCAGCACAGTAAGTTCCACAGATTCCAATCTTTTTTGTTCCTTATCAAGGAAAGGGGAGGTGGGGACGTTTCTTAGGGGTCTAACTCCTCAAGGAGTTGTGCCTTCTGCACAGACTGTTTGCTTTTGAATTTTACTTAAGGAATGTTAATTGTTTACACCATCCACAAAGGGTGAAGTTTGAGGTTTTTCCAGAGAAATGACCCAGTGTGTATATAAGGTGTGAGGTGGGACAGAGGTCATCACTGTGGAGGTGAAGGCTGTGGTGAGCCAGGAAACAGGGCCTTGTATGGCGTAGTCCTGTTGTCTTGCCTTGGCTG
>PVIA01017513.1:0-15467 GCA_004024845.1 Tonatia bakeri
ATTTCATGAAGCAATGTCAAGGTGTTTATTTTAGAGTCTCAAAACTGAGTTATTGCCTGTCCACTTAGAAGCTACCTCTGGATATTGTAGAAAAGATATTCCTCTCAATTGTTTGGTTGATCATATTGTGAATTCAGTAAAGATTTTCAAATATAGAATTATTTAAAGTGTTTTAAGAGAGGCTTAGCTGGATACAAATCATTTATTTTATGGAACTGAAGGCCATTCAGACAGGCTCTGGTGATGATATGTTATGCAAAAAATATCTTATGTGCATTCAGCAATTTCAGAACAACTTGTGAAAGTGGGAACTAACTAGAATTGATACAATGGTCTTCCTGGAGAAAGAGTAGGTAGATGTTTTGCATGTTTGGGGATTATTGGTTGCTTGATAAGTTCTTTCCAACAAAATAAATACTAATGCCATCCCACCAACCCTACCTCTCCACAAAAATGAAGGAGGAAAAGAAGGAAAACCAACTCTATGTGGAAACCAGCTCAGTGAGTAGGAAACAACGGTTAATGGATACGGTCAAGTCGCAGGAAGCTGTAAGAGTGGCCGTGGGCAATCAGGAGAAACGGGCTCTGGACTAGAGCCAAGCCCTCGATGCACCCGCACTTGGCGGCGGCAGAGAGCCCCGGCCCGCTGGACACTGCCTGCGAGCTTGTGTGTGGGCTGCGCACGGCTGAGCGTCCGTTTGCTCTGCCCAGGTCCATGAGACTCTTGAGACTTTGGCTCAGCAAGTTTGGTCAGCCTTCATGAAACAAGGATTTCCCTTCTCTTCTCTTTTTTTCCTTCTGTCATTCTCTACTGGCAGCCTTCCAACTCCTAGTACATCTGTGTTTATTTGGTTGTGTTCTGTTTTGCTTTTCTCACTGACCATTACTCTGACTTTCTTTTCATATAGAACCATATGCCATCAAAAGCATTTAGACAAAACAGACTGTAAAAAAAAAATCATAAAGTGTCATTGGTATTTTAATTTTTGGTCAGTCTTAAATACTTGAAATAATTATTAGCTCAGTCAGAATACTTTTGTACTGCACTATTTCAAATCCATGATTAAAATTCCAAAAAGGAAAATGTAATCTCCATAAAAAACGACAATGCTCCCCACAAAAACCCCAATTTGGAAAGAAAATGGGAAAGGCACTGAGATTCACTTGTGGTATTTCGTGAAATTTCCTATACTGAGGCCACACTGGTCACGTGGCTTCTAAGGAGGCCGCACAGCCTGTGGAGGCAGCTCAGGTCCTGGGGCCTGTGGTAGTGTTCAGTGTTCGGAACTGAAGATAACAAATTAGAAGCCTTTCCCTATGACTTTACAATGAAGAGACTTTTAAAATTGCATTTTTGACAAGTGACCAGCTCTCTTCAAAACAGTATAGGATACAAATAGTCTAAAAGGCTTTGAGTCCTTGATGGCAGCAATTATAACATTTTCCATCAAACTTCTTTATTTTAGGAAATATGCAGATTGCCATCCATTGGACAAACATTTCTGGAAGGTATGAAGAAGAGGCCGTCCTTTTACCCAAAGTCACTTCTATAAAAAATAACCTGTCTCATTCATTACTCCCACAACCCAGCACTCTTCATGCGGAAGGTTAGGGAAACGTGTTCTCCGGGGCTGTCCCGCGCGACCCTCATCTCAGCCTGAACAGCCACTCGCACCAGGGACAGGGGGCACGAAGTCTCACTCATTTGCAACAATGTGCGAGTGCCATGCACTGCATCTGATCACACACAGGGCACACTGTCAGAGCGGCCGGCTCACCCCAGAAAATAAGCAAGTCGCGACAAAGCCTGGACTGCGCCATACATGCACTGAATTCCGGGCAGTGTGCAGTAATGCAAATCAAGACATCATTGAAAACTATTGCCCGGGCTCCCAAATGCCTGGCATTTCACGGACAGCACCTCCGAAGGCACTCGGCGGTGATTCTGCTGACGAGACCCGTGCCCGTGGGAGCTGCTTACTGGAGCTGCTGCTGCGAAGATGTAAATACTGTGCAAAGCACACGAACATTAAACAAACACAACTCAGCAAAGAGACCCACTGAAGTGTAAAGCTATGGCTCCGAACAGTGGAGAGCCGGGAAATAGCAGCAGCAGGAAAATGACTAAATTGTCCTGAAGTTTTCCTGCGTCTGTCTGTCTCAGAAAAAAGAGAAATTGGAACATTAGCCTTCATGCGTCTACTATGCACCAACACACAAAAAAATAATTCCCCTGCATTCTGGAGACGGTGGGAACCCAGACGAGCTAATGTAACATGAGGTCTCTACCACTCACCCTGAGGTAATAGGTGCACATTTGGCTTTTAAAGTCTTTTCTCCTTTTAATGTGTCATGATGTATTATAAAATATTTGTAAAACACTAGTCAATTTTTTTCCTGGTATTTTCTTTTATACTCTCATTTTTCCTTTTGCTGTGTCCAAGCTACTCAATTTTTTGTTTGGTTAGTTGGTTGGCTGGCTGGCTGTTTTTTAACGCCCATTTCCTTGGGGCAGAAAAACAGGTACCAGAAGTCAGAGGGCTGGGGAGAGAAGGGAACCCCTGGTCAGTGCCCCAGCGAGGCCTTAGAACAAATTCACCCGTCAGAGGGGTTGTTGGGACCCCAGGATGGGAGGGAGGGTCCCTTTGCCGCTGCAGGAGTGAAATGCCTGGAAGCAGCAGGACCCCAGAGCAAGGCTGGAGAGCTGTCTGTTGTGCACGGACAGACAGACAGACAGGAGTGCGGGCTACGTCCTCAAAGAGAGCCACCTGAGCAGGGGGCACAGACGTGGAGGCAGCTGAGAAACGCCCACGCTCCGGAGCCGGACCTGCAGGCAACAGGAAAACCCACGGGGTCTAAGGCACTGTTAAAGACGGAAACAGCGCTAAGTCATTTTTCTTTACATCTAACTTTCATGGACTGAGGTTTGTAACCAGCTAATTTTCAAAATAATTTCCCCTTTAAAATGTCATTATCCCTCCATATGGCATCTCTGGTTTCAGCAGAGGCACTGCCAACATGGAATCTGATTGCTTCACTTCAAACCCAACTCGTTCTCGGTGACGAGCTGAGCGGGTCGCGTATCTGCTCTGTGTCTCCGCGCCTAGTTTCATTAAAATAGCTCAATCTCCTACTTTCAGTAAAATACCTATCTTCTAAGGTTGTTAAAAGGATAAACAAGTCAATATCTGTACTACGTAGGTGTTTGATACACAAAACAAGAAAAGACAAAAGTAGATGGCCTCACAAAAGCAGACACTGAGGCATTGTGCTGTAGGGAAAAACAGATGCCGAATAAAACCTCCTGGAGAGCGGGGTGAGGATGCCTGCGCATCGGATTCCAGCACCGCGCGGTCTGACCTGCGTGCCTTTGTGGAAGGTCTGTTGAGTCCCGCCTCTATAATCTCATCAGATTGCATCTCAGAATGAATCAGGGGTTGATGCTGAGCAGAAATAATTTGGAAAAATGTTACTTTCTAATCTCTGCATTTTGTAATAAAGCATTATGTGTATGCTAAAATAGAGCTATTTTAGAAACTTGAGAAAAAAGGGTGCAGAGGAGTAAAACATTTAAATACAATATCACTATCTATAACCACTTTTAACACTGCCATGCCTGTATTAGATATGCACTTTTAAAGATCGTGATCTTATATGTTCCAGTTAACAATATTATGAAATAATGTTCATATTTACACATAAATGTTTTCCTTATTTCTTAATTCAAGCAGAATAATTTTTTTAATCTCAACTGTGAATGGCAAATAACTTTCTAGACTTTGCAATCTCACAATCAGGGGATTAATAGTTCATATCTAGGCCCTGGCTGGTGTGGCTCAGTGGATTGAGTGCTGGCTTGCAAACCAAAGGGTCCCAGTTGGATTCCCAGTCAGAGCCCATGCCTGGTTTGTGGGCCAGGTCCTCAGTGTGGGGGGGGCGTGCAAGAGGCAACCACACATTGATGTTTCCCTCTTTCCCCCTCTCTAAAAATAAATAAATAAAATCTCTAACAAAATAGTCCGTATCTAAAATATGTTTTCAATGTTCTTCTCCCAACTTCTAGAATAGTATTGTGTATTTTTCCCCTTATGTTTAATTTCCTTTATTGATTATCTCAAAAAATCACTAAATTCCAACTGCTTGCCAGGTAACTTTACAATATTGCATAGGTAGTATGAGACTGCCATCTGCTGGCCAACTGTGAAGTTGCATAATTGTTATCAAACGGAATTTTAATTTCACTTTCGGTTTAGGAAACATGAATTGGGTTTCAATGCTCCCTTGCCAGGTAAAAATGAGTGATTTGTTTAAGAGCACTTCAGATTTTACTTTCCTTAATAAGCGTATTATTATTTTTTTACTCAAAATAAAATAATGGGTCAATATTTTAAAAAGAGCTTTTTTTAAAAAAAAAAGATTTTATTTATTTATTTTTAGAGAGGGAAGGGAGAGGGAGAGACAGAGAGAGAAACATCAATGTGCGGTTGCTGGGGGACATGGCCTGCAACCTAGGCATGTGCCCTGACTGGGAATCGAACCTGCGATGCCTGGTTCGCAGCCCGCGCTCAATCCACTGAGCTACGCCAGCCAGGGCAAAAAGAGCTTTTAAGAAATTTTTAAACCTCAATGTTACTTAAATTTTATTAAATTAAGTAATTACTTGAAATAGCCATTCTTTTTGGTTGGAATACATTTTATACTATGAAAATCATGATTTTACCTTTATCATGCTGGCAATTGATAAGCTTATAATAAATACATATTGAATAAATGAATGGTGAGTTTTGCATTATGTACTCAAAGAAATCCAAACATACTGGTAATTTAATTTCTAGAGATTTTTTTATCACTAAGGATTTTGTATTTATTATTAACAATTTGACTGAAATGTTCTTTTGTCTCTGAATGTTCATTCTAGAAAATACTAAAACTGGTCCAGTATAATAAACAAAATTGATGTGAGGATCAAAAGACCTAATCAAGCTCAAATTTTGCCACTTTCTAGACTTATGACCATAGGAAAAATTCTCAAATGTGTAATTCTCAGTTTCCTATCCTTAACATGAGGACAATGAATTATAAATTCTCTGAGTCCTTCACAAGTCTAACGTTCTGGGAGTTGATGGCAATAAATCACCTCTCCGAGCTCAGGGCTGCAGGGGCTGGTACTTGGCAGCGAGGCAAGAGCAGCGCCAGGATAATGAACGTCCGTGGTGATGCCCACACGCACCCTCAGCTCCCAAATGGCCTCCTGAGTCACCCGAAATGTCCTGGCGTTCACTTCCCATCAGTACTCCCCGGAGAACTCACACGCACACACATGTGCACACGCGCGCACACAGTCCACTCTGCCGGGAAGTGGTAGAGGCTGCAGACTGTTTCTCCTCCATGTCCCAGAGCTGCACCTTCGCTGTTTTTGTCGCTGGACCCCACGGGCCTTTGGAAGAGCTGATCCACACTGGGGCTGTGTAGGCAACGGCATGAAATACCCTCAAAACCAGAGTGTTTCTGTAATTCCAGTTACCCACATACCTAATAATCTCTGCTAATTAATCTCCTAATAATAGATCTTCAGAATGGTAATTGGGGTATTCTCCTGTCATTTGAAACACCTCTGGCCCGTGGCTTCAGGAATGCCGTCCTCCTCCGCAGGTGCCCCGCAGCTGTCTCCCAACGTCTGCAGCTGGTTTGCCTTCTCGTGGTGGGAAGGTTCTCAGGGCCACTAGGGGCCTTGATGCAGAGAAAACAGCCCCCTGAACAAGTGCCGGTGGAAAGGACGCCCCACTCCCTGCAGACCCCATGACAAACTTCCCGGTAATTCACATGTATTCAAACTCAGGGGCACCAGCTTTTTATTTCGCCAAGAACAGTTTGCTTAAAGCAACTACCTTTCTGTCTATCTATGGGAACAGCCCAATACAGGAAAGGCATAATATCAGAATAACAAATAATCCTTTATACGTTATAAATGTAGTTTTCTAAACAGGTCACTATATTGACTTTTTTGTTTATTTGTGTTTGTTTTCAAGAAACAACTAAGTGGCCACTGGGTAGCAGCGTGCTCACACTCGTCTGTGCTCTGTGACACTCCCTGAGTCTCCCAAACAGCCCAGGAGTGTGCGAGTCCTTTCAAGCTCACCCTGTGTAGGGCACACAATTTCTTTACAGATTGAGGGAGAAAACCGTCAAAATGACAGAACTCTGGGTGGCCGTCTGAGAACTCAGGATGCATGGAGAGGGCGTGCCGGGGTAAAAACATGGGGAGCGTCCATTGTCCTGTCCGCTTGTCCTCCAGAGATCTGATTTGGGTGAACGCCCCAATCCCGTCACCTTTCAGTCCAAGCGGACTGTGGCTCTGTTTTCTCTGTTCTCTTCTCCTTTCCTCAGGGGTGCCTCATTGCCCCCCTGCAACTCCATACTCTTCCAGCAGGAACACGGGGGAGACAGGGAGGGAAGGGGAGACCTCAGAACACAGGCATCAAAGGAAGGCAGGTGCAGGAGGGCACGTGGCTGCTGCCGACACCCCGCTCGCTGCCCTGGAGCCGCACCCTGGGCTGATTCTTTATCAAATCCAGAGGGTCTGAAGTGTGAATAAATGAATGAACGGGTAATTGAATGATGGAATACAAATGTATTCCATACAAATGCAGCCTAGTATGCAGGAATAAATGACTGACCTGGAAAAAGAGCAGGATTTTCCATTCGGATAAAGGAGTAGAGGGGGACTGCTTTTCAAGATGGAGCAGTTCATGCTGGAGAGGTGGCCAGTTCAGGAAGAAGAGAAAAGAGAACATCATAGGGACCATAGGTTTCATAGGGAACATCAGTCGGTAGTAAAGGATAATTTTTTGGAGGGACACTCACTCTTTGCTACAGGGTTAGAAACAAAGCTGGTTTAGGCTCCACATTCATTAAGATGCAAATTCTGAGTCAGGCCTAGAGTAGCAAGCAAGGTTCCACGTGTCTGAGATGCCCCCGCTGGTCCACGGACCACTGCATGGGGAGGGAGGTCTAGGAAGACACTGGACACTGAGATCAGTCGCCAGAGGACTGAGCCCATCTGACTGGGGGACAGAGGATCTCAAATCCGTGGTCTCCAAAAGCTTCTCGTCCTTGCTGATGAGGTCAAACATGCAGCGTGGCATTGATATTTAACTCTTACAGAGACTTTTGACCCCTCTTCACCTCTATTACACTGAATTGTGTTTTTTCTCCCCCTTAATTCCTTAGTGGTTCCTCTTAGACCTCTAGCCTCCTAAGAGCAGGCATTCTGCAAAGTCCCATCTTGGACAAATCCTTCATACACAAATCCTGTTTCTAACTTTAATTAAGCCTGTCACATTGTATTTTCAGGCTTGCATGTTTGAAGACAGAGAAAAAAAAATTTTTAAGTGAGTTTTTTATATATATATATAATGGGAGCAATGACCTCTTCAGGCAAGGCTTGATCCAGCTCATACTATATCACCAGTAACAAATTTATTCCTTTTTCTTTCTCCTGTCTTCTTCTGAGATGGTATCTTGATCTTCAAACTTGACCTAGTTTTCTCTGGAATATCTGGGCCCTTACTTTATGATAGGAAAAATGGTTATTGAAGTATCAGACTTCACTTCCTGTAAAAGAAAGATATTTCCCATTCCCTGTCATCCCACTAAACATCTGTTCACATCTTACTGACTTGAATTTGCCCAAACCTCTGCTAATCATCAGGACAGGATGTGGTGTTAGTTTACTGGCTTGAGCAATGGGGATGACGTTAATCCCACCCAACCTGAAAACAGGAAAGAGTACAGAACAGAGGAATGAATGTCCATAAGAAAACAAATAAGTGCCCACTCCACAGAGACCCAGTTTTCTAGCTCCAGTTTCGCCTTGTTTCCTGACACTGTCCACCGCTCCAGTTAAGACACTTTTCAAAAAGCGCCTCTCATCTCAAGGCCTCTGCCTTGCCTTTCACACTAACAAATCATACCCTACCCATCTTCTGGGTCTTACCACACAACTGACCCTTGACCCTTCTGAATCACACTGTCTTTCCTCTCTCAATATCCTTCTCATTTACATTATTCTTTAATTATTGTGTATATGCTTCTTTCCATCCAACCAGATGATGAGTACATGATAAGCCCAGGACCATGTTTTACATGTATTATTTCCTCTTTCCATACCAAATAGGTTATCAAGCTCATAGTCAGTGTCCAATAAACAAACGCAGAGTAAGTCCCATCGTAATTGAATGGGCAGCACGCTGAGACAAAGGAGCGCTGACATAGGAAGTGGACGCGGGCTTTCATTCCAGCTCCGACTTTGACCAGTCGGCCAACCTTGCACACGTTATTGAACCCAGAAGCCTGTTCTATAAAATAGGCAAGTGTCCATGTGCTATGCCTGCTACACATTTCACTGTGGAATTGGTTGAAATAAAGTATTTTCAAAAGTAAGAAACAATCATACAGGAATTCAGAGGAGAATCCAGCAATGATTTCTGGGCGTTTGGGGGAACTCTCCTGGGAGAGCGGAGCTGAGCTTGTACGTGAGCGTACCTTCGGAAGGGGGAGGGAGGGTGAGGAAGCCTGCCGGGTGGGGGAAGGGAGGAGAGCCAGAAATTCAGGAACGGACACGGTATTTTTCCTGAAGCCCAAGAAAACCAGCCTAACCGACACTCATTCTTTTCAAATGAGATTGAAAAAAGAAGCCTTTTGCGGTCACTCTTTTGACAGCTGGAAAGGGAAAATTTTCCAACATCTTCAGTGAATTCCTTACTCCAGCCCTACAAAACATCAGGCGTTAGTTGAGAAAAATACAAGCAGCTGCTACCTGTCAAACCAATTGTATTACAAAGTCACAGAACCGCGGAAGGGAAAGGAGTGGTAAGAAAGTGTCTTGTTCCTAAGTGAAGAAAATACGTCACCTCTCCAAATCAGATAAGAAGTCAACGTTTCAACGTCTCTGATAAACTTTCACAATCTCCGTTAGATGTACGTTCTCATCGTGTCACCACATATAGCGCAACACACACAAAAACGCATTCAGCTGGCCCCAGATCCCCTGAAGCTCTCATCTGGGGTGAGTCGAACATTCTCTCAGACCTAAGGTTTTGGTCTCTCCTGCTCACGAAGCCCAGAGCTGCCTCTTTCCGACGCTGTGTCCTGGCATTGTTAGCCTGTGGTTGATGTAAAGCTGATACTCCTGGGAGAGATCTAAAATACTCGGCAGGATTATCGCCCGACAATAAGGACACACAGGAAAATAGGTGAGCTCATTCAAGCGTGTTTCAAATCCCTGGCCATTTGACTCCAGCAAACAAATGTACGCAATTATAAAAATAACATCCGCAGGACACCAGTATGTGCTTGCTCTGATATTTGAGCCGCCTAATGTTAGGGAAAGGATTCTTAGGAGCTATTACCAATGAGCTTGATAATCAAATAATAACTTTCCTCAATAATCAACTGTAATCTTGCTTTTTTTAATGCTACTCAACAAGTTTCTGGAACTCAACAATACGTTTTTATAAAATTCAATTTTACATCATAAAGGGCATAATGAATGCTCTTTTAAATAATAATAATAATAATGTAATAATAAATAGGTAATAAATATGTGCTCATGTTTTAATTCTATTTAGCATCATTCACTATGATACACTTCATACAGGAGCAGCAATTATAACAGCAGTGTATTCCTCAATATTTGCCTTTAAATGTCTTACATTTAAAGGTATTTCTCAATAAAAGGATTTCATTGCTAGTTGTGTAGCCGTTGTATTTAGCTAGAAACAGGAAGCAAAGGGAACTAGACATTGAGCCCAGGGCGCCGAGAAGCAGACACCCGCGTGCCTCACCAAGAAGCTGCAGCGTCTCTCTCCAGGGGACCGAAGCGCTGTGCTCCGCCCGCCCCGCTCCAGGGCCAGATTGCCAGGTGGGAGCAGGGAAAGGCAGGTACCTGCACCCTAGAAGTCCAAATGGCACAGGGGGGCAGTGCTTGACCAAAGAGGCCTGTAAGTCTAGCCTGAGGAAAGAAGGGATTGGTTAGGAGGGAAACCGTATTCAAAGCTTGCAAAAGCCTGGGACATTGATTGGTGGTTTTGGAAAGGTACCTGGTCCATCCCAAACCCAAACTAGTATAATCCCAGGGGAACCAAGAAGCTCTTTTGCCCACCTGATAACGTGTTCACTCCATGCCCTAGTGCGTTCACTGTCGCACTAGCCGCGTGGCCTTGGCAGCCACACAGCCAGTAGTGGCCTTGGCAGCCACACAGCCAGTAGTGGCCTTGGCAGCCACACAGCCAGCAGCCACAGAGACGGGACTCCACCACTGGAGCATCTGGGAACAAGCGAAGCTCCCAGGATCAGAACTGAGACAGTTTAGCCTGCGGGCTCTGAAGGACTGAGCTTTAACATGAAGCAGCAACTCTGGACACTGGCTTTGGTGCTGGCCTTGCTGAGGCCAAGGTCAGCCCTTTTCCATGGCAGGACAGGAAACCTGGGGCAGCTTCTATCCCCACACGAATAAACCTTGTCCCACCTGCTCTCCCAGGTCTGGGTCCTTGGAGCGCTTTCCTTCTATCCCACGGAAGAGCCTAGTTCCCACCGACAATAGTAGGCTTGTGGAGAAAGAGCTCCCCATTCATTGTTGAGTATAAAATTGTGCCACTTTTATAGGAGAGGAGTTCCTTAGATTTTAAAGTTTTACCTAGAAATAATGCTGTCGGGATGTTACCCTATAGATAGGTACAGACACTGTATCAAAAGTATATGTATAAGGATTTTATTTTAGCACTTTTGTAATTGCATAAACAAACAAATCACAACAAGAAAACACCAAATGCACACACACAGAAACAACTGTTTCGTCTGTGGGAGACCAGTTAAATAGGTTTTGGAATGCCTACCAAAAAAACCCAGCTACCATAGAAACTAGAAATGAATGCTGATGGGAAAATCTCTTCAAAGTACATCCTCCAATGTGAAGTTCAAGGTGCAAAACGTTGCATATCATGTGATCCACAAAACAGCAATGACAAAAAGGGTATTCACGGGGATGTGCATCTATTTTCTTTTCTTTCTGTTGCAAAAAAACTGGAAGAATTTGAGGGGTGGGGGACAGGGAATTAACAATAGTTCCCTGGAGAATCAGAATGAGAGAAATGGAGGGAGATTTTTATCTTTCAATCCTGGAACTTAGCATAGTGCTTAGTTTTCTATCCCTGTACGTGTATAGTTTTTATCAGTGTTTTTACTTTTAATTCCTCTAGTGTTATCTGTACAGTGTGTGATAGGCTGTAATTGTTTTTCTTTTGGACTATTACACACTTTTTAAAAAAATCACAAGCCATGGATACGTATTCTATTCTACACACACAGAGAAAACGCAAGTCTGGCTATTTAGGGCCTTTATTACAGCAAGAGGTGTGTTGACTTTGCAAGGAGAGGAAGATGGCATAGACACATTTTAAAATTATTGAGCTGCAGAGCATTTATTTAAAGGATATCCACAGAGACCAACATTCCATATAAGAAATGTTAGAAAATTCTGACTTCATCAATTAAAATATTCATTCAATAGGTTTCTTCTTATTGTTGATCATAAAGAAAATGATGAAATACAGTTGACCTGTAAGTACTATATAACTCCTTTTACCTTGATGCCTATTTTATAACAAATACATTTATAATTTTGTTGTTCACAGCAGGTGGCAGGATTTTTTTGTTTTTTGTTTTTTTGGGGGGGGGGTTTGTAAACAGCCAGACAGTAAATATTTCAGGCTTTGCAGGACCACCCAGCTCCGCGGATGTAAAGGGAGGCAGCCAGGGACGGAACACAGCAGCCAGCAGCACCAGACTGCTGGGCCTTGGTTCAGCAACATCAGTTCTTGAGTTCAGCCGGGACAAACTCAGAGCCAAGGAGCAGAAATACAAGCAAAAGCTTATGTAGAAAGTCACCAGGGTAGAAATACATGAGCCAGCTGCGCTGTGTGGACTCAGGAAACAAGTTACAGAAGCAAAAGAAGGACCTTTGGAGCTTAGAAGAAAGACAGACAGAGAAAATGCCCCTGAGGGAAGGAGAAGGGAAAGGTGTGGGTGTGATCCAGAGAGTGGGGGACAGGGAAGAGCTCGAGCCCTGGGGAGAGAAGGGGATGGGAAAGGGGGGCATGCTCAAGAGAGAGGGAACAGGCTGCATCCTTCCTCATAAGGGCTTTTATCTGGAGAGCTCAGGGGAGGATCTCAATAGAATATTCACCGACTTCCCAGGTGTGTCCTTTCAGGGTCCGGGTCTCTACTGATTGGTCAGTGCTAGGGGCCATTACTCATCACAGCTGGTCCTCAGGTCAGCCACAGCGTCCCCTTGTCTGGTTTTACTGCTTTTCTGGGCCTGGAGCTGAGACACAACTGAGGCCTAGATGCTCTCTCTAGCGAGGGCTCAATGCTTGTGGAAGTGGTCCTACAAGGGCGTGTATGGGGCGGGGACGTTGTATGAGGCTATTCTTCCGTCCTCTTGTTCCTCCTCTAAGGGTGTCTACCACAGGACTAGTGACCTGCCAGAGGAGGAAAGGCGACTAATTCCCAGCCTTCTACTCCTGTTCTCCATCGTAATCATTAGCGCCACCATTTCCAGCGTGCAGGGACTCGGCTCTGCGTTTCTCACCTGGTCACCGGCGCTTGCGCTCTCCTCTCCCTGAGCAACGCCCTCCATTACTCATTCACTAGTGGGCAATATCATTTTTCCATCCAGTTTCTACCTTTCCCTTTGGTTGTAATTAAGTAATCTATAATTATATGGAAAGAAAACAAAGCAGGGGTCATTTCCTGTTCTTAGGCTTGGTACTGCTTAGTGGGATGACCAAAAGCAACTATGAACAAGGTAATATTTTTCTCTTTTTCAAAACAGAATGGCTATGAAAGGAATGCAAGCAAAATCAATCATCTATGATTCATGAAAACTGAACTCCCACTTAGCGTTTTGATAACATATGGTGACCTTTTCTTTGATATACTTTATGATTATCAAGTTTCTGTTTCTGCAATATTTCTTATTTAAAAAAGTTAAAGATACAGAAAGTTTTAAATTATTAAAGGGCCCAATTTTTTTCACAGCATGAATATTTTTTATTCTTGATTAACCACTCCATGAGACATATTAGGAGCTTGGATGCCAAGTCCACATTTTAAAAAGAAGCCATGCTTTTATAAAAAGACACTCTGATATTTTCTAATTCACCATCATCTGTACTCATGTACTAGGGTGATCTTCGGGTTCTGTGTAAACATCTACCACAGACTATGAAGGAAACGATACTGCAGGGAGATCAATTCACTAACAATCCCTGAAAACTCTATCAGGAACTTCTGAAGCAACTATACCAGGCCCCCCATATATGTGGGGGTACATTCCAAGAGATCAGTGGCTGCCTGAAACCCAGGGTAGTACTAGAACCTATATCTATTCTGTTATTTCCTAATGTGCATACCTTTTCACTGAAAGGAAGCACTTTACGACTTTGCTTTGGCATATCTGAATTAAAAGCATCACTACTGTCGTGTGTGGGGGCCATTATGAAGTAAAACAGGGGTGACTTGAACACAAGCGCTGCCATACTGGTAACCCAGGGGGCTACTGTGTGACGACAGGTGGGGAGTTTATACAATGTGGACATGCTGGAGGAAGGGGTGATTCACATCCTGGCCAGCACACAGCTGGATTCCATCCCAGTACTCAGAACGACACCCAATTTAAACCTTATGGATATTTATTTCTGGAACTTTTGATGTAATATTTTCTGACTGCCATTGCCCACAGGTAACCAGGAGCATGGAGAGCAAACCTGTGGACAAGGGGGGCACTCCTGTGCTACGTTTCATTGCCTAATCATTCTTAGGGATCCGTGTGCTCTTACAGGCTCAACTCGGCAGTGTGGTTTTGTCGCTGATTTGGCACATTACGTTTATTGCAGAACTTTCTGGAATAATTTTTTTAAACTCCAAAGCACGCTGAAACGAAGTCTAAAAATACTGAGACAGTATTCTTAGCCCACAGGTAGGAAGGCACCTTAGCTAGTTGACTTTGGGCTGCTCCCTCAGTGCTCCCGACTTTCTGCAGGGTGCCTTCCCAAATGAAGGACCCCACGGACGGGTGGAGGAAGTGCAGGTGATGGGTGGAATTCTCCTTGTCCTCCTCATGTCAATCACACTGCCGCACAGACCGCTGGCCTGCATCTGCAGACACCAAACACGTCAGACCACTGTGGAAATCACATTTAATGCTCTTTGCTTATTTTTTAAAATGCTCTGTAGCTGGTGGAAAAACGATGACTTGTTTCCTGGCTTCCTTTCCTTCCTCTATTTTTCTCTCCCTCCACTTTGTCTTCAGGCACGCACAAGGCAGGCTGCGTTTTGCAGCCAAGTTGGAAGCTATGTCTGTTCAGAAACAAGCATAATTTTGCTCTTCGGTAAAAAAAAGTGTATATATTATTAAATGCATTTTATAGGGATAACTAGTATGAAGAATTATAGGAAAACCATCAGAAATGTAAGTAGTTTTATCAGATTACCTTCCTGCTGGCTCCAGCCACAGCCCTTCCAAAGGGTGACATCACTGTTTTCTTCCTCCCTCCCTTCCCCCCCGCCCCCCGTCTTTCTCTCCTTTCTTTTTTCTTTCCTTTCTTTCTTTCAACTATAGCCTGGGTTCTTACTGGAGAGGGATTTGTACTAAGTGGAAATTATACTTCAAAATCTAGTCCATCCGGCCTAGCAAGAGAATGCACACATTGTTTTGTCCCAAGACTATGTTCTATAGTGAATAACATTGAATTCAATTATTTTTCTAAAGGTTGCTCATAGTACCAAATATATATGAATTTGTCATAAATTTTGCCCATGTTTATGTATTTAATATACAGACAGAATTTCCTGTCAATGAAGATTTGACATGCACCTCATTGGAATAGGTGGAATCCTAAGGTACACAGAACAAAGGCTTCTGTATTGTCAACTGACTTTGTATTTTATTTCGAAGCCAATGTTAAGGGAATAATCCAGGAAAAGTAAACTTGGAAAAATAACACCAAAAACTGGCATGTGGTTAGTTTCAAGGTAAACCCTACAGCTACAAATCAATTCAACTATCAGCCCGGTGACCACATAGAGTTGGGATCACTACTGTAGACCTCCATCTGGCCTCCCTGCTTCGACTCCGGCAAGTCCCGCCCGCCTCCACATGGCACGGGGAGCCCTCTCTACTGTGAATCAGATCGTGCCCTGCTCTGCCCTGCTCTGCTCTGCTCTGCTCTGCACCACCCAATGGCTTCTCAGCTCAGAGCCAGCTCCTGGCCACCAAACCTGCACACTGTTCTCCTGTGACAGTACAACCCCCAGAGCTTCACACACGCCAAGGCTGGAAAGCATATTTTCTACTTCCTCTTAGAGCTAGGTGTGGCCCTAAGACTAAGTTCCTGCAATGGAACATA
>PVIA01017514.1:0-15469 GCA_004024845.1 Tonatia bakeri
ACGGTGGCCGCTGTGTTTCATCAGTAGCTGGATAATTTCCCTGGCCCTGCCTGTTTCGGTTTAGGGCAAGTCTTCAAAAGTGGAAAACGATACTGTCCTTGAGCTTGTGCCCCAGAATTGGGAATCATGTCCCTGTGCTTCTGTCTTCAGCAGGCTGCTGCCCGTCCAGGGCAAGCCCGGGCGCTGACCTGGCCAGCTGGGGTGGGGGCGAGTCTGCCAGCCCTGGTAGCTGTGCCCACAGCCGTCTGCTCCGGGGGTGGTGGGCATCGACTTTGACCCTCTGACCCTCGCCTGTTCCTCACTGTCATCTCTTGTCATGTTGTCGGATGCATGTCGCTGACCCCTGGACTCAAGACATCTGAGACCCCTGTGTCCTGCATGGCTTCTCAGGGAGCAGTGCCCTGCGGTCGGCCTGAGGCTGGGCAGTCCCTTGTTTGTGACCTGCCGTGCAGCGCAGTGTCCTGACCATGGGAAGGGGAGGGGTGTCTCAGGTCACCCCAGCGAGGTTTTCCTTTGTCATGCCAGAGCCCACATTTCTGCCTGGTGGTGTGCACTGAGTGTTTTGCTCCCCCTTCCTATCCAGCGGAACACATTTCGGCGCCAGGCAGCACCCAGTCAGTCCTGCAGGAGTTAAGTGTCCGCTGTGGGGGAGGGTGCGTTGGGGCGGTGGTTGCCTGCTGGACGTTTTTTTTCACTTTTGTATTTAGATACGTGTACAATTGCAACGGCATTCCTGATTCACTCCCAGCTCTGGTTCAAGACCGAACACTGAACTTCTTGTTCATTACAGTGCAGTGGGGAATATTCTGGAACCAAAAATATTCATTGTTCGTACAGTTCTAAAAGCATTTGCAGATGCCTTACGCCGTTCTGACCCGATGCACACAGTTCGCATCTGAATCGCTAATGCCTGTCTGAGTTGAGCAGGGAGTAAAGCTGACATGTGATGCAGGAGTTTAACATGGAGACACCGTTTGCAGATGCTCACACTTCCTGGACGCCCTCGAAGGCTGTCTTTTAAACGCCACCGCGACTCTGCCTCACACCACGCGTTCGGGACGAGTGTTTTAGTGGGCTGCCGGCAGGACCGTAGGGGCGGGGGGCCACCCAGCCTGTGCTGCCCCGGGGGTGTTGGTGAGATTTGTTCTGGGCTTTTGTTTAGGGAGCACCTTTCCAGGACGGAGTCAACCTCGAAAGGTGAAGATGTCAACACTCGTGTTCCGGGCAGGACGATCAGTTGCTGTTGCTCCCTGATGATAGGGCGAAGGGGTGAGGCCGTGGCGTGAGTCCGCGGGGGAGGGGACTCGGCCCGGGCCCCACGAGGACTTCTCGGCCGTCCCCGAAGGGCAGATTGGTGGTGGCCGGGCTGACTTCGAGTTCTCGGTCTCCGAGGGAGGATCGATCGGCGTTGGGCGCTGCTGTCCCGTGGACGGCCCGCCACAGCGGTGTGGTCTCCCCCTCGGCCACACTGTCCTCGCTCACCGAGCTCTGTCACAGCCCCGAACCCTGCACAGACCCTGCACCAGGCCTCAGGGTTTTCGTGTTAACTGCTGGCCAGGCTGCTGACTGGCTTGTTCTCAGCCAATCAGCTCTGAGCGCCTGGCTGAGGCGACTGAGGCCGTCCTCGGGGCAGTGGGCTTCTCTCTTAGGCGAGCTACTGGGAAGCCAGGCTTCCGGAAAGCCTGGCCACACAGGCTGTGTCCAGGGCAACCCCCTCTCTTAGCAGGTGCCTGGCCCGGAACGGGGCCAGGAAGTTCTGGGAAGGATGCTGGGCAGTGCTGAGTCAGGGCGGGCCTGGCAGGTCCAGCACACTCTGTCCCATCCCTGAACTCGCAAGGCCCCGGGCCCCTCCTCCCCACTGCCTGGTCCTGCCGCCCCTCCCAGAAGCTTCTTTCGCATGTACCGGTGTTGCCAGGCTGTGGGCAAATCAGGTCGGCACTGCTGGCTCCGACGCCTGGGGTGGGGGTGACTCAGCAGGGTTCTGGACTCTTATCCTAGGCCTGCCTGGGTTCCTGTCCGCAGCTGGGGGGACGTGGGGGCCTTGACCTATCCCTGTGACGTCAACACCTGCAGGCCAGGGAGCGGCTGAGCCACCAGCAGGGCGGTGGCCGGGCGGAGGCCAGCTGCACGCCCTCGCCCAGGGCCTGCGCTCTGCTAGCAGCAGGGCACTTGCGGGAAGCACACGGTGCTGTTTCCGTTAAATGGGTGAGTCACGGGTGGGGGTCTGAAGAGTCACCTAATGGTGTCTGCGCTGGGTGTCCAGCAGGAGGTGGCGTACTGCCCGGCCCCCACCCATGCACCACCCCTCCCGGAAGGGGAGCCTGTTAGGGCACTGCAGAGGCTTAGTGCCGTGCCGAAGCCTCAGGCGGTCCCAGAAGAGCAGACACACTCCTTTCGAATGTGCGAAATGCACCTCTGGGCCGTAAATGACCTAATTGTCCGGTTGGCCTGGCGTGGTTCTTGCTTCAGCGGCGTGCCGCAGTGCTGTGGGTGCTGTGGGCGCTGTGAGCCCCCGAGACTCCAGCTGTGGAATAGGAGCCCCCGGTGCCTCAGGGCCTGAGGACGTGGTGTCCCGCCTGCCCCCTTCAGTCCTGAGGAGGGAGCAGCTGCACAGGGCTGCAGGGCTGTTGCCCCAGGGCCCTGCTGAGAGCCATCCCACAAGCCCCAGCCCGGCCTCAGTTTCCCTGTCTGTCGGGGGAGGGCGACGGGACCTGCCGTGTGGGACTCAGGAAGACCCTCTCGGTTGAAGGCCGTCAGTAGTGGTTCGGCTAACTGATGGCCAGCTGTGGTCACTGCTGGTGGGATGTGTGGGCAGGTGAGAGGAGGTGGCCTGGACACAGACTCGGCGATTTCCAGAGCCCCAGAGGCCATTAGGGCTTCCAGTGACTTCAGCCGGGTTATGCTGACAGTGGAAGTGTCTCAACAGGTGCCCCCCCTTTTTGGTGGTGTGTCAGGTACTCGGTTTGGGGGCACAGACCATCAAGCATGCTGATGGGCCCTCACTGCCACTGGCACCCACCTCTGGAGTGACAGTGAGTGGCCGGAGGTCAGCCATTGCAGGCAGCCATGTGGCCACTGTGTTAGGCCCGGCCCCCAAACCTCTCCACCCATCCTCCTGTGGCTGTGGCCGGAGTCCCTGTCCCTTGGCTGGAGGCCAGGATCCAGGAGAGGCCCCCAGAGCCATGGAAGGCGCAGGCATGGGGGCAGGGGCGCTGGTGTGAACACAGGTGGGGGTAGAATCCCTTTGGACTAGCTGCCGTTGTTCTGGGGTTCTTGTTAATGATTAGACTGTCCTAATGAACTCTGTTTTCCAAATGGGGGCTCCGAGGCCCGTGTGAGCTGGCCAGAGCCTCCCAGCAGGTCTGTGGCCTGCAGTCCTTGCTGGGCCGTCTGTCATCTGAGCTGGGGAGGCTGGCGGGTGGGGCTGGCCCTGTCCTCGCTGTTTACACGTGTCTTGTTCAGGGAAACAATTGCTTTTGTACTTTTCACAGTTGGATGGCAAAGAAACTGAGAGGGCCGTTCAAGAGCTGGGGGGAGGGAGGCGAACACGGACTGGTCAGAAGCCCCTCTGAGCGGAGGAGGCGGCAGAGAACGGAACGCACCAGGCTGTGGTGAAGCACGCACAGCACAGCGGCCGGTTCATGCTGCCTGCGCGCGGGAGGGACGTGTTTGAAGCTCTGCCTTTTCACGTCCTGTCCGTGCTGGACGGGCGGGGTCTCTGGGGCGCTCCGGGGGGGGGGGGGGGACTCCATTCCTGGCCGGGGGTCCTCCCGGCTGACCTGCCTGTGGGGCTCTGCTCCCACGGGGGATCAGTGGTCGCGCGCTCCACCCCCCACGCCCTACCATGACCCCTGGATTCTGGGGGAAGTTGGGCTGCCATACCCACTGTGGGTGCTGTCTTCAGGGCAGCCATTTTTACCTTTGGATTTTCCGTTTTTCAGAACGATTCCAATTATTTTTGGGGATGTTATCATTAGAAAAAAGTCTGGCTCTGGCCGAGCAGCTGGGTTGGTTGGAACACAGTCCCGTGCACCAAAAGGTCGCGGGTTCGGTCCCCCGTGGGGGCGTGTGCGGGCGACCACTGATCCCCGTCTGTCTCTCACATCCAGGCTCTCTCCTCCCCTCCCCCCCACTCTCTCTCTAAAACCAATAAATACATCTTCGGGTGGGGATTAAAATGTTTTTAAAAGTCTGAAATGAGAATAAACTACTTAGACGTCAGAAGCATTTGCAAATGCACACCCGTGCTCCCGGCAGCATCTTTGAAACGCAGGAACTGCCCGAAGGAGGGTCCGCAGGGACGGGGCGGGGCCACCCGAGGGTCGGGGCGGGGCCACCCGGGGGCCACGCCCACGGGGGCGTCACTCGGCGCGAAAGGGAGGAGCTCGGAATCGGGCGCAGCGTAAGAAGCCAGCGGCGTTTTTTAAATCCTCACCTGCGGGTGTGTCTTTTTTATTGTTTTTTAAATTATGTTTTACTGATTCTGCTATTACAGCTGTCCTGATTCCCCCCTTTGCCCCCTTCCACGCAGCACCCCCCCCCCACCGTGGTTCACGCCCGCGCGTCCTGCGTGTGAGCCCTCCGGCGCTGCATTCCCTGTGCTGCATTCCGCCGTGCGTGCCCGTGGCCGCTCGGAGACTGCCCACTACTCTGCCGTGTATCAGGCACACCGTGGCTTTGTGCTCATTATACACGGTGCCGTTAAACCCCCGGAGTATAATTACTAGACCCACGCATCACGGGCATCCTTGTTTTTCCCTCGGAACATTCAGCAACAAGTGTGCGTTAGACGCGGCAAAACACAGTGTTTGTACTTCCTAACCCCTCACCTCCTCGCACTCCCCCGACGCCCTCCCGTCCGCCAGCCATCAGAAAGCTCTCCGTGTCCATGGTTCCGTCCCTGTTCTTCGCGTTTGCTCAGTGTATCTTAGATTCAATGAATACATGGATACATATTCATTGCCATTTTACTGTTCATGGTTTTGATCATCTTTTCCTTGAGTAAGTCCCTTGAACGTTTCATGTAACAGTGGTTTGGTGACGATGAACTCCTCCAGTTTTTTCTGGTCTGGGAAGCTCTATCATCTCCTCCATTCTAAGTGACAGCTGTGCCAGGCGGAGCAGTCTTGGCTGTAGGTCCCTGCTTTTCAGGACTTTGTGAATATGCCTTGCCAGTTCCTTCTAGGCTGCAGAGTTTCTTTGGAGGGAGAGAGGAGGGGGAGAGAGAGTGAGAAACACCGACACAAAGGACCCCGGCGAGTCGCCGCCTGCACACGCCCTGACCGGGGACCGAGCCCACAGCCTTTCGGCACATGGGCGCCTCTCCAGCTGGCACGCGTGGCTTTGCGGACGAGAGGGGTCAGACAGGGGGGTCCAGAGACAGAGAGCAGAGTTGGGGCTCGGGGGCAGCAGCTGGAAGGTGCGGGGCCACGAAGAGGCTTCCCCCCCGCCCCCCCGAGAGCAGAGCCCACCGGCGGTCGGACCATGCTGTGAGGACGCAGATGCCACTGCCCGCTCACTCTCAGGTGGCCGACTGTGTACGATGTGACTTGAACCTCAACAGAAAGAATCTGAGCATTTTTTCAGCTTTTTTCAGAAGCGTAGCATTTTTCGAGGTGGCCCAGGGAAAAGGTGCTTTTCAGCTGAGTCAGAAGATGCTCAGGGCCAAGGTCCTGGAGGGGCCTGGTGTTCTGAGGCCCAGCTCCCACGCACCCACCCGTGGGGTCCACAGGCCAGCCTGCGCTCAGCTCTGCCTCTGGGGGGTGGACTGCGGGGGGGCGGGGGTGGGTGCTGCCTCCTGGGACCACCCGGGGTGGCCCCGTGGGAGGTGGCCCTGGGCAGAGCCATGGGTGGCCGGACCACCATGGGGCCAGGGCTAGAGCCGGGGCTGAGCTGCGGGGTGTGTGAGTCCGAGGATTCAGGACGCGGTGCCCTTCGTGCCAGGGGCCCGGATTCCTACCTGCCACTTTGTCCCCCATGGGCAGAGTCACCTGGGCGCCTGGCAGATGAAACACCTCTGAGGTGAAGTTCACCATGAAAAGCTACAAAACCCAGGAGAGAGTGGCGTGCCCCTAGCAAGAGTCAGCACTCGGCAGGGCCCGCCGATGGAGGGTGGAGAGGTGCTCACATGCTCACGTGCTCAGGCGGGTTGGAGCCCACAGGGCAACACCAGCCCCAGGAAGGGGCAGCAGAGCCCACCCAGCAGAGGGTAGGATGAAGACCCGCCCCAGAAATGCTCAACAGCCCACTGAGCAGCGGGCCACCCCTGCACGTGCCCAGCTGCTGCGTGTTCCAGTTCAGCAGGCCCAGGTCCCAGCGGGGTGCCTGGCGCTAAATGCAGCCCATCTCGGCCACCCCTGGACAGGAATCTGACTCTCTCCCGGCCTGCCACTGTGCGTCCCCACCGGCAGCAAACCCGTGGCGGCGCGCCCTCCATCTCGTCTCGGCAGCCTCGTTTCACAGCGGTGGGAGCGGCCCGTGTGCCTGCCATGGCAGGGGGCACAGGGTGGTCTGTCCGTTCCTGCCCAGCCTCATGGGGCGGGCACCCTGCCACCTGCCGCGCCGTGGAGGACCCCGGAGGATGGCTCGCTCCGCGAGATGAGCCAGTGACAGAGGGGCCAGCGCTGTCCATCCCGCTCCTGTGAGGCCCTCCAAGTGGCCGGGCTCTCCCAGATAGAAAGGAGGAGGCAGAGGCCGGGTTGGGGGCGGCTGCTCAGTGGGGCAGCCTTTGAGCTTTTCGGGATGAGACCAGGTCTTGAGACTGGCGCCGGCGGCAGCAGTGACACAGGCATGCGGCATGCCGAGTGCCACTGAGCCGAGCACTTAGGGATGGCTGCAGCATTCTGTCCCATGTGTCACTGCGATTTAATGTGACAATAAGAGTGTTTCTGGGAGGTGACCCCTCCGCCCCGGCACCTGCTCCGTGTCCAGCCACCAGCATCGCCCTGGTTGCCCCCGTCTGCCCTCATCCACCCCCAGCTGTCCCCACACAGGAGCTGGAGCCGTCCTTCAAACACAGTTTGTCTCCTTGCTCTTCCCAGACGCCCGGCCCTCCCTGAATGAAGCCCCAGGCCCCCCAGGAGCAGGCGGCCCCACCTGTGCCTCCCCTTCTCCATGCTGCCCTGCGCGCCCCACTGGGCTCTCCCCCACCTCCCCTCCTCGAAAATCCCACTTCACCAGAACCGCCTCCCCCCACCGCCCCGCACTCCAGTGGTTCTCAATGGGGGGCAACCGGCCCTCGGGGACATTTGGCTATGTCTGGAAACATTTTTGGTGTCATAGGTTAGGGCGGGTGTTCTGTTGGCAGCTGGTGGGAGATGCTGCCCGGCAAGGCCCAGGACAGCACCCACAGTGAGGCTACTGGCCCCAAGGTCAAGTGCTGAGGCTGAACAGCCCTGCCATCATCCACGGGCCCCTCGCCCTCCCCTCCTCCCGTCTTCCCCTCGCCCTCTGTCCATTCCCACAGAGCTGGCCGGTGCCTAGCATGTGTGCTCCCCTTCGGGGCAGGGCAGAGGTCAAAGGCCATCCCCGTGGTTCTGAGTCCGGCCGTCCCTTCTGGCCTGGCATTCTCATGACCTCGGCGGCTGGAGAGCCGGGGTGGGCACGCCTCCCAGGAGCCTCCCGTCCTGCCCGCAGTCGGTGACAACAAGATGCTCTGTCTCCAGCCCAGCGGGATGGGCCACCACCGCAGCAGCCCTGGGCGCTGCGCGGGACGGAGCCCCCGAACGTGCAGTCAGGGAAACACTTCCTCCGGCAGTGTCTGTGCTGTCACCTGCCCTTGGAAGCGAGCGGCGTGGTCAGGCCACGTTCACGGAGCGTCGGGCGTCACGTCAGAGGTCCCGTCCTTCCTCTGAAATCGGACCGAAGAAAACACAGCGCTCGGTGCAGCCCCTTCTGACTCTGCCCCACGCTCGCTGTTCGCTCGGGGAGGGGGCTGTGGCGGGGCCGCCGCACGGCCGTGTTTCCTGCCGGCGTGGCCGAGGGTGGTGGGGTCGTTCCATCCGTGCTGCTCCTTTCAGTCCTCGAACAGCAGGTGCGTCGCCGGGAGCCTGCCTGCGTCCCACCTCGGTTCGCTCCGTTTCCTGGAAAGAAGGGAGAGGCTGGGAGTGAGGCTGGGTTTCTTTTTTCAGTCTTCCCCCGGGGACATGTTTGTTGGCTTAGAGAGAGGAAGGGAGAGAGAGGGGGGGACAGAACATCAACGTGAGAGGGAGATGTGGATTCCGCCTCCCGCACACACCCTGGGAGGACCGAACCCGCAGCCCAGGCGTGTGCTCTGGTGGGAATCGAACCTGCAACCTTCTGGTGCGCAGGGCAGTGCTGCAGCCCACTGAGTAACCCAGCCTGGGCTCAGGTTGGAGTGTTGGTGGGAAGGCCAGAGAGGTCCCAATGGCTGGCCTTGCTCTTGGCGTGGAAGAGGTTTCCTGGTCTTCCATCGGCTGGTCAGCAGTGGAGCCGCCCACTGTGCCGAGTGTGGGTCTGGGGGCAAGTGGGGGACAGGCCTGCCTGCCGGCGCCCCGGTCGGCATCAGAGCCAGGGCACCCCTGGGTGGGACACTCATGGACCTCAGCCCCACCTGCAGCCAAGTGCCCCCGGCTGTGACTGTCCCCATGACTACAGACCCCAGTGGCTACTACCCAGGCCCCCAGGCACCCCGACTTGGTACTGTGAGCTGGAAACTCTCTCCTCTTGTGGTCAGCCACCTTGTGCAGGGGAACTCGGGCCCAGGGTCCGGCACGGGGACTCCAGCCCATGGAGAGGCATGGCTCCACCCCGCCCAGTGGCAGCACACCACGACCCTGTTGCCGTCCTGGGGAAGGTGGGTCCTGGGAGCTGACACGTGGCTGCTGGGTGCGAGCCGTGTGACCCAGAAACGTCACCAGCGGCAGGCAGGATAATGGCCCGGAGACGCTCCTATTGTGACCCCCGGAGCCTGTGAACAGCTCGGGCTTGGTGTCAGAGTAGGAGGAAGGTTGCCCAGGGAGCCAAGGTCGCCGGTCAGCTGCCCTGGAAACTGTGAGATGGGCCTGGGTCAGCTGGGGCATGGTGTGAGGGGGGAGGGCGGGGGCTGTGACTGTGGAAAAGGGTCCAGGAAGTACCCCACTGCCCTTTCCGAAGACGGAGGGAGGGGCCGCTGATGGAGGAAGACAGCAGCCTCTTAGCTGGGAAAGGCGAGGTCGCGGTTCTCCCCTCCACCCGCCCGGAGGAGGAGCGGTCCTGCCGCCTTCATGCGCAGCCACGGAGACCCCTACTGGGGCTCTGTCCCCCAGACCCGCCAAGGGCTGTGTTCTGTTCAAGCCACTGAGTCTGTGGGGATTTGTTAGGGCCGCCGGAGGGAACTAATGCCTGCCTCCTGGGGCTGTGCACGCACAGCCGGGGGCAGCGACGAACCTGCCTGCACAGCAGAACCCCGGAGGAATGGGCGCCCTCTGGGGGCGCAGCCCAGCGCCCTGTGGGCGGCTCGCCCGGCCGCCGCTTGTGGGACAGCCAGCCACCGCGGGGCACAGCGCACAGGATGTGACAACTCAAAAGCCGGTCTCAAAATACCACATACGCGTGACATGCTTTTTATAGAGTTAAAAACAGCCAGAAATACATTTGAGGACTACATATGGCAACAACGCGCTGTGATGAGGGGCCACGTGAGTCGGGATGGGGTGCAGGTAGCGTTGCCGAGAGCGGGAGTGGGCGGGGCTGCAGCTGGTGGGCGGGTTCTGCCTGCGAGGTGGGTGGGCTCCTGGCGTCAAACGGCTGCAGCGACGTTGAACTTTCTTTTATAGTCGAGAAACGGCCGTCTCCAGGGCCCTTGTGGCCGGGAGCCTGTCCTGGAGTCGGGTGGTCCTGTGACCGGCCGGGAGTCGGGCGTGGGTGTGCAGGGAGGACAAGGTGAACCGGGGCACCACTCGGGCTGTGAGATTCAGGGTGCCTTCCAGGGGCTGGCGTTCGCCGTGCCCAGTGGTGAGTGCCCTCGGGCGCTGCAGAGGAGCCCTGGTGGACTCGCGTGGTCAGCGAGACGTCTTCGGTGGCAAGAAGGACAGAGCCTTGCCCCTCGAGAGGGGTTTTGCAGTTTTACTTCCTTCCAAGGGCGGAGCCCAAGGTCCCGTTGTTTTGCCCCGATCCGGAAAGGGAAAAAGAGCCTTTTCTTGGAACTCCGGGGCAGATGCCACAGCTCGGTCACCTGTAACTTCGGAGAACTCCCTGCAGTGAGCTTCTCCCTGAACTCGGGCTCAAAGCGGAGCTCCTGGGCGTGGCAGGCGACAGTGCAGGGGCGGGGCACAGGGGAGGTGAGCCCCTGGGGCTCCTCTGGCGACTTCTGTCGGAGAGGTGCGAGGTGCTCAGTGAGCTGTGACCCGTCAATGTGTAAGACACACCCCCGAGTCGTCTGGTTCGCTGCAGGGGATCCGTCCATCCGTGCGGATGGTGGTCGGTGCTGGTTGGTGCTGGCTGTGAGCAGCGTCCTTCCCAAACCTCGCAGGTGGCCGGCCTCAATGACTGAAAACATGACGTGGCCGAAATGTGCTTTCCCGAGAGGTGTGTGTTGAGCCCTTTGGGGCCCGTCTTCAGTGGCTGTTGTGTTTCTGGCACTGGCCACACTCGGGCCCCAGGCTCTCGGTCAGGCCGTAGAGCGACCACCCAGCGCTGCTTGTGGTGGGGGACATTGGTGCCGGTGACCGTGTGCTGGCCGGACGGCTTCTCCCCGACCCTGCGCCGTGCGAGGCTGCCCCCCAGAGCGAGCCTCTCTGTGCTCCGCTGTGACCGAGGCGGAATCGGGGGTGTGACGGGAACTAGCCCATTCAGAGCAGATGGTTCCGGGGCGTTCGGCACACTCACGGGGGTGTGCAGCCACCCCCTCCGCGTAGTTCTGAAACATCGTCGTCACCCCCGAAGGAAACCCCTTACCCCATCTGCAGCCCTTCCCGCCCCCTCACCCAGACCGCGGCCTCCCCTCTGCCGAGGGGCCACTTTCCAAAGTGCATGAGGAGCAGCTTAGAAGGGTTTCGTGGAGGTTTCTGATGACTCCTCACTATGCGTGTGTTTAAGGACGAAGGTCGCCAGCGTGGCGGGGGTGCACCAGGGCACACCTTACCCCACGGCACCACGCTGTACCTCTCTGTGCCCCCGTTTCCTCTTGAGGGGCTGAGTGAGAAGCCCCCTGGGAACTCAGTCCCCACCTGGGTCTGTTGGGAGCGAGTGACGGGCAGCTGGGACCACAGCCACCCTCAGCCTTTCCTGAATCCGAACTGTCACTGCCTCCCTGGCCACGGCTCGCACAGCAGGGCCTGGCACCTGGGCACCGGTGTGTTTGGGCCTGAGGTCTGTGTCGTGTGCCGAGGGGGCCCGCCCGAGTCCTCCTGTGGACGGGTGTGGGTGTGGCCCTGGGCGAGCTGTCTTAGGCAGACCTGGCCTCCCAGAGGTGTTGTGGTCCCGTGCCCTAAACCCAGTCCTGTCCTGCTCGCTGGTCCAGACCTGTCTGTCGGCGGGTGGGCTGGGCTGCAGAACAAACGAAGGGGCTCGGTGTCACCCCCCGGTTTCAGTTACCACGTGGCCTCTTCTGTGGGAGTGTCCCCCACCCTACCCGCACCCCCACTGTGTGAAGCGAGTTGGGAAGGGTTGGGGGCTGGAAGGACCCCAGTGGGCTGCGGTGACCTGGGCCAACTCCTGAGCTAGGTCTCAGGATGTCATTGGTCAGGTGGCCAGCATCCTATGGGCCCCTGGACCCCACTCTCCCCAGGCCCCTTATTTGTGGGTCATCTATCCCAGGGGGCTATGGGGACTTGCCATCTGGCTTCCCCACAGAGACACTGTCCTCTGGGGCCCCACAGCCTTGGGTGGCCTCCGAGAAGCAGGCACAGCCCTGTGGTTATAGAGGGACTCAGGTGTGTCGGGGACAAGCAGCAGAGAGATTCCTGTGCAGGAAGCTGATGGGAGAGGCCACAATGCTCGCTGCTCGGGGGTCAGGGCCCTGGGCCACAGCCACAGCTCATGGCCTGGCAACAGGCCATCCCGGGGCCCGCCCGTCTCCCGCCTGGCTCACTCCCGCTGTGTCCGTCTCCCACAGAGGTCGGACCCGCAGCTGCTCGCCCAGTTCTACTATGCCGATGAGGAGCTGAACCAGGTGGCCGCTGAGCTGGACAGCCTGGATGGGAGGAAGGACCCACAGCGGTGCACGCTGCTGGTCAGCCAGTTCCGCTCCTGCCAGGTGAGTGCGGGCCGGCCTGTCCTGGGCGAGGTGAGGCCTAGGCGTCATTCGGTGTCGGGGGAGGGCCTGCAAGTGTTCCCTGCGGCCACCCTCTGCTGTGCACCCTTCCCCACGGCAATCTCTGCTCCCGCCTGGTGCCACTCTCCTTCTGCTGAAAGACCCTCTTCAGCATTTCCTGCCCTGCCCGTTTGCTGGCCCTGAGTTCTTTTGGCCCGCGCGTGAACAAAGAAGGGTTTTGCCTTGAATTTTGAAAGACTTTTTTGCTCGGTTTAGAATTGTAAGTTATTAACCATTTTCCCCCTCAATATGTTCTTTCCTCTCCGTCTCTCTTTTTTTTATCCACACCTGAGGACATACATACTGATTTTAGAGAGAGGGGAAGGAAGGGAGAGAGGGGGGGAGAGAGACGGGGAGAGAAACATCGATCGGTTGCCTCCTGTGTACGCCCCAGCTGCCCCCACTGGGGACTGAACCCGCAGCCCGCCAGTCTGCGGGGTGACGCCCCACCGGCCGAGCCGCACCGGCCGAGCCCTCCCCTCTCGTCCCACCGGCATTGTTTCCAGTGAGAACGTGTGACGTGTCTTTTTCTCTCCTGCTCCTTGTAAGGTTTCCTCGTTTTACTAGTTTCGGTCCATGTGACCATGCTTTGATTCGGGGTATTTTTCTCATGTTCCTCGTGCTTAGGGTTCACTGAATTCTTGCATCCGAGAGTTTATAGTTGCCATTGAATTTGGGGAAAACTTGGCTTTTATTCCTTCAAGTATGTGTTCTGCCCCCTCCCCCCCGCTTTGGGCTTCAAATTGTATATGAGATGGACACGGGCACCTCAGAGTCGCCCCGAGGCTCACCACCCACCTGTCCTGTTACTGTCGCTCCCCCGGAGTCGTCTGGGGAGTGTCAGCGGCCACGCCTCCGTGCTCCTGGTTCCGTTCTCCGGAGCAGAGCGTCTGCCCCGAGGTGCATCCCACCTGGGCATTTCTCCCCCCGCCTCCATCTGTCAGACCCGGTGGTTTTCCTCCTGCCTCCGTCTGGCTCCTTCTCCCTTCGCCATCGTCTGGAGTAATGTCCTGGCCCGTCGGCGCAGCAGCGGGATCAGCGGTCTCATTGTGTCGGCGGCGGCGGCGGCCCCATTGTCTGCCGCAGGTCTCAGTCGGTTTTGACTGGTCGCTTTTCTTTCCTTCGAGCGACCCGTGTCCCTAACTCTTTGTAGGCCTAGGGATTTTTCGTGGGCTGACAGTGTGAATTTTACCTTGCTGGGGCTGAGTGTTGTCCTCTTCCCACGAACCTCTCTGCCCTGCGGTTTGGTTGCCTGGACACACTTCGGCCCCTCAGGACCTGTTTCTGAGACACTAGGTGGGATCAGACACGGGGTAGTGAGGGACAATCGTCCTCCGCTGCTGAGGCCGAGCCCGGGGGACTGCACCGCTCCCCGGTTCCAGCCTCGGGGGTCCGGCCACTGCTCACTCGAGTCCTTCAGGCCCACTGCCTGGTCCTCACTGGCACGGGGTGGCCTGTGACCTGCTGAACCCGTGGGGCCCCAACCTCGAGGGCTGTCCTGGGGCAGGGCCCTCTCCTCTGGTGCCCCGTCCTCTGGATTCCAGGTGCCTCGGTTCCCCTGGACTCTCAGCTCTGTCTCTGCCACCAGGGGGTTTTCCGGGTGCACCGGGCACCTCTGCCTGTGCTGTGACCTGAAAGTCCCCTCAAGGCGGTGACCAGGGCGGTCGCAGACCCCCTTGTTTGCTCCTCTCCCCTCTGAGGTCGCCTGGTACCCGAGTCTTGCCCCTTGCAAAGCCTGGCTCGTTTTCCTTCCCGTTGTTGTTCAGGGGGGCACACTCAGTTCCTGGCGCTCCGTCCGTGTTTGCTGGGCCCGAAGTCCCGTCCATCCCAGAGAGTCCTCACCAGGCTCACTCTGTGTTGGGTGCAGCTCCAGGCACGGGAGGCTGTCGGTGAATAAAAGCAAGGCCCTGCTCTGGCCCTCGGCAGCTGGTGTCCCGGCGGGCTGTGCAGCCTGGGGAGCGGGTTGCCTGCGCCACTCGGGCTGTGTGGCGAGAGGCCAGACCTGCCGCCTCGCCGAGCTGGAGCCCTGGCTGGCTTTGGTTTGTTAATCTCCCCTCCCCACCCCTGCTTCGACTGCTGTCCGTTTGTTCTCAGTGTCTGTGGGTCCGTCTCTCTCTTGTTTTGTCTGTTCATTTCCTGTTCCAGACTCCACACCTACGTGAAATCGAGTGGCACTCGTCTTTCTGTGTCTGACTTGTCTCACTCAGCACGTCCACGTGCACCCGTGCTGTGGCCACGGGTGAGTTCACGGCCACGGCCGTGTGGTGGTTCAGTGTGTGCGCACCGCGCCTTCCTTGCCGCTCGTCCGAGGGCGGGCCCTTGGGCTGCTTCCACGCTTGGGCCGCCCCGACTAGTGCGCGGTGCACAGCGGGGTGCGCGTGTGTTGTCCACCAGTGTCGAGTTCTCTGGACCCCTGGCTCCGAGTGAGGGCCGGTGTTTACGGAGCCCCGAGGGCTCTTCCTTTCCGGAGTGTGTGCATCACTTCACAGAACCACCAGGAAGGGGCCTTCCCACCCGGGAACCCGGCTGGGCTTCATCCCTGGGTTGCTCAGGCTGACGCGTCCGTGGGGCACGGACTCTCCCATGGAGTGTGGGGTGCCACCATCTGTACCGAAGGGTGCGCTTCCCCCCACGGTGCTCTCTCATGTCTGCTTCCTAAGAAACATGCGGCGAGCCTGGGTGCGGGGGAGGGAGGGACGAGGAGATTTACAGTGGCCCAGGGTGAGAGTGCCAGACGGCGCGATCTTTCCGGAAAGCAGTCTGGCAGACTGCAGTCGGAGCGTGCAAGGGCAGCGTACACTCCCGGCCGTGTCATGCCGTCTCCAGAAGTGCGGGGACCCCGAGGAAATGGCCCCTAGCTCGGTGTCGCATGCCCAGCAGGTTCTGCCGGTCCTTGTGGAGGCCGAGAGTCACAGACTCGGCCAACGCCCAGTGGGAGAGGACTCGGCGAGTCCGTGGGAGGGTCCCCTGCTCTCTCTCCCTGGCTATCGGAGACACGGTGGACTCGCGAGGTTATGATGACCTGTCCCCACAGTAACGACAGCCCCAGGGCACAGGACTGTGTGTGCACACAGGATGAGCTCGTTGATGGAGCAGCCCCGCCCCCCAGGACAAGAAGAATCAGGACATATGCCCCCCCCCGCTCCAGGGCACCCCCCCCATCTCTGCTTCCCACTGCTCCCAGGTTTCTGTGGGGAACGGGCATCGAATTGATGT
>PVIA01017515.1:0-15446 GCA_004024845.1 Tonatia bakeri
CAACATTTTTACTGATACATCCCCCAGTGCAAGAGACATAAAGGAAAGAATAAACAAATGGGATCTCATCAAAATAAAAAGCTTCTGCACAGCTAAAGAAAACAGTATTCAAATAAAAAGAGAACCAACCCTATGGGAAACATATTTGCCAATGATACCTCAGACAAGGGCTTAATCTCCAAAATATATAAAGAACTTATATGACTCCACACTAAGAAGGCAAGCAACTGAATTAAAAAATGGGCAAAGGACTTGAACAGACACTTCCCCAAGGACATACAGAGGATCCAGAGACACATGAAAAGATGCTCAATATCGCTAGCTATCAGAGAGATGCAAATTGAAACCACAATGGGATACCACTTTACACCAGTTAGAATGGCCATCATAAACAAAGCAACAAACAACAAGTGTTAGAGAGGTTGTGGAGAAAAGGGGACCCTAGTGCACTGTTGGTGGAATTGCAGACTGGTACAACGACTATGGAAAACAGTATGGAACTTCCTCAGAAAACTAAAAATGGATCTGCCTTTTGACCCAGCAATTCCACTGCTAGGATTATATCCTAAGAACCCTGAAACACCAATCCAAAAGAACCTATGTACCCCAATGTTCATAGCAGCACAATTTACAATAGCCAAGGGTTGGAAGCAACCTAGGTGCCCATCAGTAAATGAATGTATCAAAAAACTATTGTACATTTACACAATGGAATTCTATGCCACAGATAGAAAGAAGGAACTCTTACCCTTTTCAACAGCATGGATGCAACTGGAAAGCATTATGCTAAGCGAAATTAGCTAGGCAGTGAAAGATAAATACCATATGATTTCACCTTTAACAGGAACCTAAACAACAAAACAAAGAAACAAGCAAAATATAGTCAAAGACACTGGAATAGAGGACAGGCAGAAAGTGAGCAGAGGAGAGAGAAGAGGGAATTTCAGGGGAAAAGGGAAAGGGTTTACAGGAACAAAGTTAAAGGACACATGGATAAAAACTAGGGGGAGGGTGGTAATGGGAGGGAAGTTGGGAGGGAGGGGTGGGTGGGCTTGATTGAGAGTAAAGGGGAGAAAACTGTACTTGAACAATGATTAAAATAAAATTAAAAAAAAAAGACTAAGCAGAAAGAAGAGATGTAGAGAGGTAATTAGCAATGCTACCTCCACTAATTTCCTGTATGCACATTAGTAGTTTAGATTGTAGGTCTAATCTATCCTTTATTTATCACACACATGCCGAAAACCCTTGACCCAAAGTATATAAGAAACATGCCAATTTATAAATAAAAGTCTGTTTTTTGTTCACTATAATTAAATCAGAAAATCTCTGAGAGTGTCATTCTACAACTAATGTATGCCTGTCCTTAATGTATGCTTGACATTATCATCTCAAAGACAACACAGGGCCCCTTCACAAGTAGATAATGATTTTCTGTTTATAAAATGCTTTATATGTGATTTTATTTTACCTTAAGTAAAATTTAAGGAACATAAAATTTCATTTGCTATTGAGGAAAAGAAAGTCTAAATAGACTAGGGTAGCCCAAGTTGACATAACAAGATGAATAAATAAAACCAAAATTCTTTTATCCAACTACACACATTTCTTTCATTTATATCATGAAATATTTTAAAAGTTTATACTAAAAGTGTTATGGGATATACAAAAAGATCTTCACTAAAGCTTAAACATGATTTGCATTGTGCTGTACTCTACTGCTTGGCTTTCAAGGCACGGTCACAGTCAATTCCTGTCATTATTGGATGTTTAATTGCTTACAGTCATGGTCCCTGGGAAATCAATGACATCTCTGAAACTCACAATGTCGGTCTAGCCAGTATTAGTTGTATTTAAGTCCTGGGAGTGGATCTGGGAGAGGACTCTGATTAGACTAAATCAAAACCAACCAACAAAACATATAATAAAAGTAAGAAAACAAAAAATGCAGTAAACAGAAAAATTAAAAGAACCAGAAGAAAACAAAACAAAAATATGCTCAAGAAATCAAGTTTTTGCATACCTATTCTAATCTGTAGATTATATGTATATATAATATATATGATTATTATATATAATACATAATATGATTGTATGTATTTATATATAAATATATTATTATATATTTATTATATTTATATATAATAATATATTATTATATATTTATACATAAATATCTATATAATCTGCATTCTTCTATGCCTCACGCTATTCTAATTAAAGGAGTACTGATTTGGAGGAAAAAACATAATACTAAGTTTAATTATTTTCTTTACATAGTTTTCTTCTACCAATATAAGAGAGAATAAAACTTTTAGCTTTAAAAGTTTTTACCAATTGTGATGGTAATCTAAGAAAAATATATAAAGGTTAAAAATATAAAGACCTTGGATATTTTGTATTTTCATATACTACTGCTTATATTCTTACACATGATGCTTGGAAAACTAAGCACTGAAGGCATAATTTTTTTATTTCTTTACCAGTTTTATCAGTACTTGATATTCTGCTTAAACATGTTTTGAGAAAACTATTACCACTGATAACTTAACTAATTTTGCTAACTGAATTTTTGGGTTTTTTAAATAGTAACACAATGGTAGCACTAGGAATTTAATGCACTTTCAAATTCTCTCTGGGTAGGAGAAAGCAGATGTAAACTGCAGTCAAACAAACTCTCGTTATTGGGATGTGTGTGGTGTAACAGTCATGACCAAATACAGATATCAGTCCATGAAGAGAATAAATAATAAAAGAAATTGGTGAGCTGTAATTTGTGGGCTCAGTTAGCAGTCTTCCTCAATATGCAAGCATTTGTAAACAGTTCTGAGAATATTAAAACTTTAGATCACAGAAAAAATGTGGTGCTAGAAATGTAGAAGTTGATAATGTTGAAGCAATGTACCGTTTAGCCTTCATGGGGAAGATAAGAATGTTGTTGCTCAGTGGACTGGAGGGAACTTGAATTAGTTCAGTCAATTAAGTCATGATTAATTTATGTTAGATGCTGCTCTCCTGAGTCTATAAAAGCCAAGACTTTAGTTAACTGGCAGTATTTAGTTTAATAAAAGTAAAGTCTTTAAAAATGAATTCTAGAGAGAGAAAAGAATCTACTGACACAGTCAACAGACAGCAAGTTTCCCATTTTAATTTGTGTCAATGGAAGTTAAAATAAATTTAGAAACTAATAAGAAGAGGATTGCTCCCTTCAAATTGATAACCAAATTTCGCAGGAAGTTATTAGCATGGCTTATACAGCCACTCTGCCTGGACGTGTGACAAATCGTAAGTATGCACAAGAGCAAAGGCTTTCATTGTAGCAATTGCTGCCACTGGTTTTAAGTTCACGTTCTCTCTGGGTCTAACGAGAAACATTCAACTGCTAGTACCTCCAGTCAGAAATGATTCTGCAGAAGCTGTGAGTAGGTTTTGATTATTCTAATTATCCATCTGAACATTACATATGAGCTTAATGGGCCTTTGTGTATTTAGGGTATATTGAGAGAGCATGTGGTTGTAGACCTAGCTGAGTTTCTAAACTACATAGAAAATAAGAGGCTTATTTGATCTGTTTAAAGTAGAAAATAAAAATAAATCTTAAGGGAAATGCCTTAGCTTCATTCACACAGTGAGTGGTTCACATAGTCCAAAGACAGGGGTAGCACTTAGGGTAGATCTGTCTTTAAAGAAGCCAATGAGGGAGGTGTGCACCTGTAGGAATATTTTCTTGGCAAATGAAGAAAAATTATGTAGCCAATTTGACTCACCTTGGTTTTTCTGAAATGTGAATAAACTGTAATCTGAGTTTTAGAAAAGTCATGAACAATATCATCATATGGGACTGACTTTCATAGAGCAATTATCCTGTATGATGCAATGAATGTATTCTACAAGTTCAAAATTATGCTCCCAATAATACCATGTGTGGCTATTGCTAGACCAGATTGCTAAATGATTAAGAACATAGAATCTAGAATCAGTTACAGGATCTACCCAGGTTTCAATTCTGATTTTGTTATTTAATAGCTGTGTAATCTTTAACAATGTACTTAACGTCTGTGACTTCAGTTTTTTCATATTATAATAAGGATAATAATAGTCTGTACTACGTAGGTTATCATGAGGATGAAATGAAATATGTATATAACACCCTTAGCACTTCGATTGGCATGTAGTAAACACTCAGGAAATATTAGCTCTAATTGTTATGCTATGTTGTTTTAATGTCATTTAATACTTACTTGCAGAGTTTATGAGGTGATATCTGGGGGGATATAATCAGCTACTAAATTAGAACATATAGTTCCATGATTCTAAGCCCTTTGTTTGCTTCTCAAAAGGAAGAAAGAGCACAATGGAATGAATTTGAGACATCTGTTTACTTAACCAGGAGGCATCTGGTGCTTTATCCTCTCTCATCCTCTAAGGCACAATCCAGGAAAAACAGCATCATGTCATGGGGAAAAAATGTTGGTAAACATAGAGGTCTCTCCAATATGCTGTTATATTTCTTCTGAATTTAAACATTTTTAAATATGTCAACATAATGCCATTCTATCATATGCACTTAGAATCACAGTTAGTGTGTTACACAAAATATCTAAGATATAACATTTAATTTCCTTTTCTATTCTTTATTTTTCATTAATATTTATCCCCCTTTTGATTTTTAAACATATGCTTATACAGGAAAGGATCATACTGGAGTTATTTTTTTAACCAAATATTTTGTATGTGTTTCTAAGAATTCTGCCTGAGTGTGTGTGTTAGGTATGAAGCAGCTGTTCAGGACAATGACTGTTTGACAGACACACCCTCCATGATTGCAGACACCTAAGTGCTCAAATTATCCTTCGTGAACCACAAGCTTCAAGTGGTGATCGAGCGCAGCCACTGTCCTTCTCAGTGTGTCACAAAGTAAGAAGAGTCCCATATTTGTGACATGTCATGTTTCATTGCCAGCATGAAAGTTGTTTTTTTTTCCAAAGTCATTCAGTAGATAATGATATAGTAGCTCAAATGTGTCATTTTTCAGCAGTAACTATCATGGCTTCTATTGGTCTAGAAACTCAACAGGCTTTTTCATATTGACTGAAGCATTAACTGCACAATGGAATGAAGGCATTTTGAAAACAATGGCACTTGCATTAGGGTTTTAAAAACAAAACCAAGGGGGAGGGGTATGAAAAGTGTTCTGTTTCCTTCGTGAATGTGAAGATGCCCTTGTCCAATGATAAACCGATGTCTCTGAAAAGAAAAATAAAAAGTGAACTGTTTCCTAGGTCTGACAAAGAATAGATCACTAAAATTAACTTGCACACAATGCAATATAAAGATGCTGCATCATAGAATGGTATACTTAAAAACTATATAATCTTATTAACCAATATAATACCAATCAATTTAATAATTTTAAAAATATATGACTAAAAAAGATTACCTGTAACTTTTTCAAAAAGAAGGTGAAGGATATGAGGGATGATACACACAAAAAAGAACTGGTTAGAAAAAAAAGGAATGCAGAGACCTCATATGTCTATTCAAAGGTTAGGCCCTTTTGAAAATTGGAGAAAATGGTAAAAACAATAATGATCCCATGTGGCTAATTAATTCACCAAAACCTTCATTTAAAAAATTGACAGATTAATATTCTTATAAAGGAATACCTGTCCATTGTAAGCAGCTTGGAAAATATGGATAGGAAAAAGAGGATCATCAAAGTAATCCATTATCCCACTAACTACTTTGCACTAGCTCAGTCCATTCTCCACGGAGCAACTACTTTGGTATCTCCAAATTGTCCATCTGCTCAGAGCCCTCTAATGGCTCCCTGTTACACCTAAACCAAAGTCTAAATTACTTTCCATGCCTGCACAGCCAAAATGACCTGGTCCCTGGCTCTCTCTCTCTTTCTGCCTAATTCCCTAGTGCTCTCCTCCTAGCTCACTCTGGTCCAGCAGAGCATTGAGTTGGAATTTCCCAACCATACCGAGCACATTTCTACCTCAGGGAATACCTAGCTATGCCTGGACTGGAATGTTCTACACTCGCAGCCCCTGTGCACTTGGTTTAGTTCTCTGCTCAAACATCACTCCCTCAAAGAGGGCCCCCCACAACCCCACCCACAACAACACCCCTCCCACATGCCCCTCCTCTACTCTGCCTTTCTTAAAACACTTACCACTACCTAACTTTAAATTGCAATTTCATCTGTTATATTGATATCGTATAAACTTATTTCACCACCCTAACAATCAAAGTAAGAAAGGCATTATCTTTTTTCCATCTTATGAATGAGGAAATTGAGGCAAAGGGATGTTAAATAATTTGCCTAAGAGAGCCAGGAAATGGTGGAACCAGAATACTAACCCAAGCAGTCTGGACTTGGAGCCAAACTCTCGATCACAAGTTCATTCTCCCTCCTCTCTCCTCTCTCTCACACACACACATACACACTCACATGCACAATATGTACGCAGTCACACCTAACATAGTGTTTGGGTACACTTTTCACATAATTAAGTAATCTTTGAAAACATAACTTTATGCCTGCACAATATTTCACTCTGTGTGTTTGTCAGAGAGATTTTTAAATCATTCTGATAGGATGGCCATTTACAGATGCTTTCCTTTTACTTCTATTATAATTAATGTTCATTTAATTAATTTATTTACTTGCTTATTTGTTTGTTTTTCAAACTGAATTTATTTGAGTGCCACTGGTTAATAAATTATATAAATTTCAAGCGTACACTCTTTAATACTTCTTCTGTGTGTTCACCACCTAGAGTCACATCTCCTTCCATCACCCTCCACCCTTTGGTACCTCCCCCACCCCTTTCCCTCTGGTAACCACCATACTGTTGTCTGTGTCTATGAATTTTTGTTTGTTGATAAATAATATGCATGTTCTCAAGGATTTTTTTAAAAATTTATATTACCAAGTTGTTCTCAAGAAAACTAATAGCTATTACTTCATATCCTTACCAATGTACATATATATATTTAATTTTAGTTATTTTAATAAATTTTTTTATTTAAATTTCAATTATTGTCTAATGCTCATTTTCTAGTGGGGTTGAACTTTTTAATAAAGTTAATTATTCATTTTTGGACTTCTGTTTATTGAGTAAAATTTTTAAAAAATTATTTTTTTATAAAATTAAAATTTTGTATTAGAGAATTCTAATATTCATATAATAAGAATAGTAATATATTTTGAAATATTTTTTAAGTTTATAATTTCCTTGAAATTTTTCTTATGTCAACTTATGCCAAAAAGAAATTTTAGTTATATAATCTGTGTATAATAGCATGTATATGTGTGTGTATCTTTTATTCTCTGGTTTCCAACAAGTTTTATAGATTATTTAACAAATGCCCTAATATATACCATATTCTAGCTACATATTTCCAAGTTATTGGTTTTATTCACATGCTTTTTTCAATAATTTTTACTGTTATTCTATTACAGTTGTTCCAATTTTTCCCCCTTTGCCCTCACCCACCTACCCCACCCCCGCTCCCACAGTCGATCCCCACACCATTGTCCATGTCTGTGGGCCATTCGTACATGTTCTTTATCCAGTCCCTTCCCCTTCTTTTCTCCCTTATACCCTTCCCCCCTCCTCTCTGGTCACTTTCAGTCTGTTCCATGTTTCCATGCCTGTGGCTCTATTTTGTTCATTAGTTTATTTTGTTCATTAGATTCCCCTTATAAGTGAGATCATACAGTATTTGTTTCATTCTAGAACTGAAACCAGGTTTGCAAGCACTGTGGTTTGACAAATGTTTATCTGTGATACTAAAGCATTCATTGAGCACACCTGGCATTTTCTCCTAAAAGTGAAGAATTAACCAAAAGGAAGGAAATAAAAGAGGTTAGCATTTTGGTCCAAATTTCACCTACCCATTAATCCTGTCTGTCTGGGACTTCTAAAGGGAAACAAAGATGTAGGCTAAGGCATGCTTGTGAAAGACAAAAAATACCCAATTATTTTATGATTTTGCACTTTACTTTCACCTATTTGGTAATTTATTGCAAAGATGCACTAAGCCCCAAAAGAAAACACTTTCTGTTTACAGCGGGATGATGAGCTCAAAGTTAACTTGTGTCAAGCTCTCTATGCTAAGTGATTTTTACTCACCCACATACACAGACCACACATATATTTCATATATGCACATGCCATATATATATACATATGTTAATAAACTATTATTTATCAAGATGAGATACTCTTTGGAACATATTGCCTGCATTTTACCAAAAATTGTGTGTGTGTGTATGTATATATATATGTGTGTGTGTGTGTGTGTGTGTGTGTGTGTGTATGTTAAAAAGAACCCCTTTTATGTGATGAAACTACTAAACTGAACTGGCACTAGAATAAATCACATTAATTCCAGGTTTGGCTAGTACAGATAGGTTCTAGCTCTTTTAGAATGTCACCATGACCCTAGCCCAAACCAACATCATCTCTGACCTAGTGGTCTTCTTCCTAATGAGCTTCCCTGAGTCCACACTTAGTGCTCCTATACTTCATTGTCTACACAGCACCCAAAGTTTAAGTAGGGCTTCTTTCTATCAAAAAGTTTGATGCTACTATTTATACAAATACCTTTACAATGAATGACTCAGGCAACTTCAAGGGAAAGAATTCATTACTTTTATAGCAAAGTCTGGACACAAACACCATCCCTCTTCATGTCTCTCCATGAACCCAGGTTACAAGGTTCAGGTACTCAAAATCCACCCTCTGCTTCTATGAGCAAAGCTTTTCTTTTTCTGTGTCTCAGAAAGAGATTATTATGCCAACCAATATTAATCATTTGATTTCAGGTTATAACTATTAAACTTGATTTTTCTTGTCTCACTGGCCAGTGCTAGATTTCATTGATCATTTCTACTCCTTTTCCCAATTTTGGAGTAGTTTTGTCCATCATTCTCTGCTGTTGCATTATGAATTCACATCACAGCTGAACTTACCCAGCCCGATGGCTCTATAGAGCATTTACACACTGTTGAACTGGGAATGTGTATCTAGGATTGGCTTCTCCAGTTTAGAAATGCAGTCACATTCATATCCCTTTAAATATCTAATGGACAAGTCAAACTTAACAAGTCTGAAACAGAATTCTTGAATCATTCCTCTGATCCCTGCAATGCCCCCATTTCAGAAACTGGTGGGCAAAATCGACTCCATTGTACTGCTCTAGAACTGTAAAGTCATCCTTAACTCTTGCCTTCCCTCATCTACTCACCCAGAACCATATCTATTAGCAAATTCTATCATCTCCACAATAAAAAATTATCAAAATATAACTCAGAACTCAATTACTTCCCACCACTGCAACTACCCTGGGCCAAACACCAGCTACTCTTTCTCCTAACTGGTGTTGCCTTTTCCATCCTTGCTCCACCTATACCCTTTTTCACACTGCACCTAGGGTCCTGTGCTCACAATGCAAATCTCACCATTCCACTCTCCTGTTCAAAGTCAGCCCAACTGCATTTAGAATAAAATCAGTTTCACTACTTTCTTCATGCCTTGGCCTTTACTCTGATCCTTGACGTTTATCTTGTCACTCTTCTCTTCATGTTCTGCTCTTGTCTGACTTTGTTCTTTGTGGTTTCTCCAACAAGCTAGGAAAACTCTCAACTTACAACCTTTTCTCCTTTTATCCCTATGACTAAGGCTCTTTCCCTGCTCTCACGACCTTCCTATCCCCCTAACCACTTTCACATGACCTGCTCCCAGTACATTCAGGCTCTGCCAAACCATTGGAAATCTTCACTGTCCACAACACTGTCCACACCATAGTTTTCAATCACCTCCCATTATTCTTGATTCTCTTATGCTGTTTATCATCCTAGTCTATTGTATATGTATATGTATATATTCATTTTCATATTATCTTTCTTCTTCATTAGAATGTAAACTCCATGGTGTCATGGATATTGTTGCTTTAGGTCACCACTATATCCCAGGTGTCTAGGATGGTACTCAGCACATAGTAAGTATTCCATAAGTATTTTATGCTATTAGATAGCATTCAAAACTGTCATTTAATATAGCCTGATTTACAATGTACATGTAACTGATTAAAATATATGGCAAAACTTATCAAAGTGATTATTTAAAAAGAAACTGATAGATATGTAAAGAGAGAGCTTATACATGTATTTCACTTAAATAAATGAGCTGAAAGAAATAGGAAGAGTTCACTAAACCAAAACTTTAAATAGATAATACAGTTTGTTAATCCAATACCACCATCCCACCAAAAATATGTTTGTCCACTTCTTTTACAGATTACTACCATGTTCATGTTATCTGCAAATATGAATACAGGCTACTTACTCCCAATTGTTATTGCTTTAAATATGTTTTAAATTTTATTTTTGTTTTTGAATTGACACTTTTTATATTTATTTTTACTGTATGGCACACTGTATTGATTAAATTTCAAATCTGTATCTTTAGCATATGGATGGAATTCTCTACTATACTGCTTATGGTACAGATTTGATTGTGACAAGTCTCCCTCCCTTAGATAAATGCTCTTTATAACAAAGGAGATGTTTAAATATATGTATATGTATTATATGTAATCTATTATATATAATAAATATTTTCTTAATACAAATAACTCCTTATAGTTTAAAAAATAATGTTTGGGAGTCACATAAGCATCATGACAGAGTGAGATGATTCCTTGGTCTCTTCCCTTCAATCTACTGCTATCAGGATGTCTATAATCCAACAGAGGTTCCTCTGATCAGCTCACAGAGGTGCTGAGAGATCCATATACTGGTGCATCTGAAAGTGGGCATATTGGAATGCATGTGGGAGACAGAATACAGGGAAGGACAGGAATGGTGCTGGCAGCCACTGAACACAATAACAACAGAGGAGTTGGGGTGCAGGACTACACTACAGTCCAGGAAAAGGTAAGAAGAGCAGCAATAGTGTCAGAACTAGAGATTCCAGCTCCCTTCCTTAGTTGTGGCAGTACTTGTACTACTGGGGAGCCCAGAAGCAGCACTGAACATTTATCTTTAGCCTGGTGGACACAGCAGTGCCAACAAGCATAAGGAACCATGTAGCAGACCAGCAGGCTCAAGAACCCAACCCCCTTCCCTGCCTCATTTCCCAGCCATGGTGGTGATTCCCCAACACCCAGGTGACCCAGACACAGAGGGGACACCCATGACTCAGTCACTGAGGCAACAACTTCCAGAACCCCAGAGGTACCTCCCTGCCATAAGGACACCAAGAGTAGCAGGGCATCAGCAGCCATGGAGGCACAAATAGCACAGGTAAGACAAAACAAAAAGTGTGCTATGCCACCATCTACTGGGGGAAAAAAAAGACTTCTAATTGTCAACTTGTTGAATTATTAAAATCAAGATAATACTTATATTTTTAAATAGTTTTCACTGCTTCAAATGTACAAGGAGAGGAACAAAACATCAAGCACCAATGACAGACAACCAAAGTAACATGATATCACAGAAATAAGTAAACATTCTCCAGAAACAAAACTCAAAGTCCTGGAAGACTGTGATAAAAATGATAGAGAAATCAAAATACCAGTCACAAAGAAACTCAGAGATACTAGAAAACTTAGGCAGTTCAATGAGCTCTGGAATAAAATTAATAAACAGAAGGAATACTTTATCAAAGAGATTGAAAACCACCTAAACCGAATTCTGGAGTTGAATAACTGAATGGATGAGATGAGAATTGCATTTAAAAGCATTGGAAATAGAGCAAGCCATATAGAAGAGAGAATTGATGAGCTCAGAGATAGAAATCTAGAATTCAGGTAGAAAAGGAGAGAGAAGTAGATTTTTTTAGTATTTATAATTTACATATTTATGATTAATTTTAGAGAGAGAAGGAAAAAGGAAAAGAGAAACATCAATTCCTTGTTCCACATAGTTATGCATTCATTGGTTGATTCCTGCATGTGTCCCAACCAGGGATGAAACCTGCAACCTTGGTGCATTGGGATGATGCTATAACCAACAGAGCTACTTGGCCAAGGCTAGAATAGATTTTTTAAATGAAATGACTTTATGAGAAATATCTGCTCCATTAGAAATGGCAACATAAAAATAATGCATATCCCATAAGAAGAAGAGAGTGACAAGGGAAGAGAATGCCTTTTCAAAGAATGCCCAAACCTGGAGAAGGGACTGGACACATAAATATCAGAAGCAAAAAGAACACCTAATTATGTTAATGCAAAAAGACCTTCTACAAGGCACATTATATTAAAGCTGTCAAAAGTCAATGATAAAGACAGAATTCTTAAGACAGCTAGGGGGGGAAAGACAGTAACCTACAAAGGAAACCTATTTAGGCTATCATCAGATTTCTCAGCAGAAACTCTACAGGCCAGGAGAGAGTGCATTGATACATTCAAAGTTTTGAAAGATGAAAACCACCATCCAAGAATACTCTACTCAGAAGTTACCTTTAGATATAGAGGAGAAATACAGGCTTTTTTCACACAAAGCACAGGGAATTCACCACTACCATGTCTGCATTACAAGAAATGTTAAAAGGAGTTCTTCTCCCTGAAACAAAAAGACAAAAGTATACAAAAATTTGAGTAAGGTGACAGAGACAGAAGCAGAAAATTTTAACTCCTTTTCAGAATAGAGTATTATGCACTTAATTTCAACATAAAGGTTAAACTGGGGAAAAAAAGGTATTAAAAAAACAATACTACTTCAATGTTGTAACAAACACACAACATAAAAAGGGATAACTTGTGACAACAAAAACATAAAAGGAGGGGAGGAAAAGGCAGAACTTGCACAGGCAAGTGAAGATGTTATCACAAAAAGGACTGTTTTATCTATCAAAAATTTTGTACAAACCTAAAGGTATCTACAAAAAAGAAATTCAGGACCAAGATACAAATCATAAAAAAGAGGAAATGGAGAAAAACATCTTAGAAAACCACCAAACCAAAATAGCACACAGAAACACATAGAAAAAGAAACATTGGAGATTCAGAGCAATCAGAAAACAAAAAGAATAACAATAGTAATTCCTCATATATCAGTAATCATCCAAATGTAAATAATCTGAACTCACCAATCAATAGGTACTGAATGGATTATAAACAAAATCAACTATACGCTGCCTTCAGGAGACTCGACTCCAAAGATGAACATAAGCTCAAAGTGAAGAGATGGAAGATGAAACTCCAAGCAAATGGTATAGAGAAGAAAGCAGGTGTAGCCATACTTAGACAAAATAAACTACAAGCCAAAAAAGGTAATATAGCAATCATTGACTTACAGATGAAAATAGATAGCAATACAATAATAGCAAGAGAATTTAACTCATCATTTATACCCATAAATAGATCATTCAAACAGAATATCAACAAGAAATTGTTGGCATTAAATGGCATACTAGAGCAGATGAATGTATAGATGTTTACAGAACATTCCATCCAAAAGCAACAGACTACACATCTCAAGTGAACATGGAACATTCTCAAGAATAGACCATATGCTGGAACACAAAACAATTCTCATATATTTAAGAAAACAGGATTCATATCAAGCATCTTTCTGACCACTAGAATTCAGCTACAAAAGAAAGGTGGAAATGTCACAAATATATGCAGATTAAACAACATGCTTCTGAACAACTATTAGGTCAGTGAAAAACTAAAAAAAAAAAAAGGAATTCAAAGATAGAGGCAAGTGAAAATTTGAAAATTTTTAAAAATGACATTTTGGGGATGTAGCAAAAGCAGTACTAAAAGGGAAGTGTGTAGCCATGCATCTCAAGAAACAAGAAAAATCCAAAATAAATAATCTAACCTTACACCTTATGGAACTAGAAAAAGAACAAAACCCAAAGTCAGTAAAATGAAGGAAATGATAAAAAATCAGAGGAAATAAATGGAATAGAAACTAAAAGATAATAGATCAATGAAATGAAGAGCTGGTTCTCTAAATTATAAACAAAATTGACAAAACTTTAGTCTTAATAAGGAGAAAAGAGAGAAACTAAAAGACAGCAAAAATGAAAGAGGAGTAGTTACAACTTAGTAGTTATAACACAGAAATACAAAAGATCATAAAATAATAATTAAGGCTATACACTATCAAATTAGACAATTTATAAGAAATGGAAAATTCTTATAATCACGCAAACTTTCTAGACTGAATTATGAAGAAAAAGATCATCTGAATAGACTGATCAGTAGGAAGGAATTTGAAATAGTTATCAAAAACCTCCCCCCAAACAAAAGTCTACCAGATGGTTTCTAACCAACATTTAAAGAAGATTTAATATCTGTCCTTCTCCAACTCTTCCAAAAATGTGAAGAGGAGGAAATGCTTCCTAGTTCCTTTTAGGAAGCAAAAATTACCATGATACCAGAACAAGAAAGGACAACATGCACACAAAAACCACAGGCCAATATCCCTGATGAACACAGATGCAAAAATCCACAACAAAATATTAGCAAATGAAATACAACAATATACCAAAGAATTATACACCATAATTAAGTGAAATTTATTTCAGGAATGCAAGAATGGTTCAATATTTGTTAATCAATGTGCTATACCACATTAACAAACTATAGGATAAAAATCATGTGATCATCCCAATAGATGCAGAAAAAGCATTTGACAAAATTCAGCATTCTTTCATAATGAGAGCTCTCAACAATTGAGGTATAGAGGGAATCTACTGAAACATAATAAAGGCCATAGATGACTAACCCACAGCTAATATCATGCTTAATGGAGAAAACTAAAAGGTTTTTCTCTAAAATGAGGAACAAGACAAGGAGCCCACTTTCAAACTTTCATATAACAATAGTACTCAGTCCTAGCCAGAGCATTCAGACACACACACAAAAAGTAAAACAAGGCATCCAGATTGAAAAGGGATTAGTAAAACTCACTTTTTTTAATGATATGATTTTATATGTACAAAACACTAAAAAGTATACCAAAAAATCCATTAGACAGGATAAACAAATATTGTAAAGTTGAAAGATACAAAATCAATATGCAAAAATTTGTTGGCTTTATACTAACAGTAAACTATCAGAAAGACAAATGAAAACAATATCATTTACAATAGCAACAAATAGAACAAAAGACCTACAAATAAACTTAAAGGACCTATACATTGAAAATACAAGACACTGAAAGAACTTGAGGATGACTCAAAGAAATGAAAAGATATTGTATGCTTATAGATTGGGAGAATTAACATTGTTAATTGGAGGGATTGTAAATTGGCCCACCCACTACAGAAAACAGTATGGAGTTTCCTCAGAAGGAAGGAAGGAAGGAAGGAAGGAAGGAAGGAAGGAAGGAAGGAAGGAAGGAAGGAAGGAAGGGAGGGAGGGAGGGAGGGAGGGAGGGAGGAAGGGAGGAAGGGAGGAAGGAA
>PVIA01017516.1:0-15447 GCA_004024845.1 Tonatia bakeri
TCTCCTAGGAGTCCTTTTAAAACAGAGCTGAGACGCCATAGAGTTCACCTTGTTCAATGGTCCTCAGGAGATACTCGCCGGACCACCCTGGGTGCATCCGACCCGCAGGCGCTGGTCCTGCCCCGGGCCCGGCAAACCTCGGATGGCAAAGCCTGAGCATCTGCAATTTTACCAGGCCCCTTATTTCATTCTTCTGTTCCTAAGTTTGGAGAACCCCTGTTTTCCTGTCTCTTTGCTTTCCAAACACAGAAACTCTACCCCAGGTCATCCGAGTTCACAGTGGCAATGCAAGTGAGTGCGCAGTAAGCACCACAGACCTGGGCTAACCGGAGGGAGCTAAGAATTACCTAAGCCCCTGGACATTGCTTCTGGTTCAAGTAATCCAGACTTCACAGGGGAAGTGTTACAGGGTGCCGCCAAGAGGGGGGCCCCACAAGGATTTGGAATGGGGTCCAGAACTCAAGGTGTCCAGGAAATATTAGGATGTCCTCCCACACACAGGTGGGGGTTGGGGGAAGGGACAAATGGAGCAGGACCATTGAGAGCTGTTTTGCATAGCAATTTTGCAGTTAACCTCTGGCATGGTCATTTAACACATCTATAACCTTTAACTGGTTGCACAGATATGTTAAATAGCTGTGGCCATGCTCTGAGCCAGGGGAGTGGAAGTAACTTCCCCACTAAGACATAAATGGGGAGCAAGTCCCTGGAGTTACAGTGCCTGCGTGGGAGCTTGGAGAAGACTGGCTTCATGACATGGGGCCATGCCTGCCCAGACTCACAATGGCAGCCCAGTAAAGCTGGAAGGATATGAGAGTGCTGGAAAGTGTAGCCAACTGTAGAAGGAGTTGGAAATGGGGCTGCAGAGGAAGATTGGCGCCAGGATTTAAACCGAGACATCGCAGCCATTGGAGGGAAATCCTCGCGGCTTTGCCAGAGTGGGGCCTCCCACAGTCATTGTGCAGAGAGGACCACATGGCTGTGGCACTGCAGAGAACCATGTGGCTGTGGCAATAAAAAGGACAGCCACACGGCTTTGCCAGAGTGGGAACCCCTGCAGCTTTAGAAGGGGGAACCACCACCCGGCTTTAGCAGAGATGCTGGCGACACAGCTGATGGTGCTGGGAACTGTGGGAGGCCTACCAGCTGAGATGGATTACTGGGAAGAACTGGGGGCTGCCTGAGCCACAGACTTCTATTTCTTTTCCTGAGATACGGCAAAGGGGGAAGGAAGGACTGTGTGTGTTTGTGGGTGTTATAAGGGACTTCGGGATTTTGATGAAGACATTAGGTCACTACTTTAAGTCTGTACAGCATTAAATAAACATGTACTTTCCATTTCATGAATCTCTGGCATTGAGAGATGTCTTTCCTATAAGCCGGTGGACATAATGAGCCCAGTAGGGGGTCCTTTTGATAACAGTATATCGCTCTTTGGCCCCCTTTTGTTTCTGTAACAGAAGGGGGCTGGGCTAGCAACCAACAGCAAGGGCCTGGGAGAAGCTCACCTACCCTCCATTCACTACCAAGAGTGGACATCAAAGGCCTCCATCGGGCCCGGGCTGCAGCCTGCAAAGGTGCTGCTGTGTGCTGAATGCTCGCTATGGGCGGAAAAGGCGCCGGGGAAGAAACCAGATCCTCCAGGTGCCGAGCCTGGCCGATGCGACTGCTTTATTCGACTCCTCACACGCTCCTCTGTTGTAGATCTGCATCCTGCCCGCTCCCCCCACCCCCGAGTTTTGATAGGAAACCCCAGCATTCACGGGTGTCTTATACATCATTCTTAGAGCTAGGAGCCAAGGCTCAGAGGAGGCTGGCTGCGTCCCTGGAATCATAGAGTGAGGGAGTGGCCACAACCAGGCTTGGACCTAGATATCCTGACACTCAAGCCAGTGCTGCTCTCATTGCGAGGTTCTCTTTAAGGACAGGCTTGTAAGGTTGTGGGTGGGGCTCCCTCTGCTCCACGCCCCGCCCCCCCCATCAGAAAACATCCTAGGGATTCCGAGGACAGTCCTGCCTCTGTAATCTCGAAAACAACAACAGCAGCAGCACAAACTGATACACAATCTGTTTTGCTTTTCTGCCTCCAGCCAGTAAATTTAAAAGAAGTGTGTGAGGGAGGGGGAGCAGGGAGGGCAGGGATAAAACAAAAGAACTGACCTACAATTGTCAACCTTTAATTCTGGCATCTAAGAACATTTGGGACAAAAGCATTTCATGCAAAAAATAGGTAAGCCACTATTTCAATAAAGAGCGATTCTTTAAATAGACTGAATTCAGATTATAAAAAGCACATTCTACACCAAGGTCAGGTGGCTCGGTGGATTAGAACAGGTCTCATACACCAAAAGGTCGTGAGTTCAATCCCCGGTCAGGGTGTGTATGGGAGGCAACCACCAATGTTTCTCTCTCTTTCTCTCCCCGTTCCAGTCTCTCTAAAATCAATAAACATGTCCTCTGGTGAGGATTCTTAAAAAAAAGATATTTTACCAATTTAAAAAAATTATGGTGCCTTGGACTAGGAAAAATTGCATCCTATAGCCAGATCTGTGGTACAGCTGACCCTCCATTATCTGCAGCTTTTGCATCCACGGACTCAAACAGCTGTGAATGGAAAATATTTGGGGGGGAAAAATTCCCAGAAAGTTAACAAGAAGCAAAATTTGAGTTTGCCACTCAGCAAGCACTAAAGCTGAATTCACATGAATGAAGGGACACACCCTGCTGTAGCCTATATGCAAATACAGATTATATGCAAACATTAAGACCGTTTTATACATGGGACTTGAACATCCACGAATTTTGGTCCCCACAGGGGTCTGGGAACCAGTCGCCCACGCGTACTGAGAAACAAGTGTACTTGAAAACTATTTCAGCCTAAGAAACATAACCTATAGCTCAGAGAGTCAAAAAAAAAAAAAAAAAAAAAAAAACAGGGAAAGGAGGCTTGTAAAGAGCAAAGAAAGAAAGCTTTTTAAAGACATTTCGAAAGCATAAATTCCACTAGATAATTTTAGATTTGAAAACCTCTCATCAACTGTAATCCGGGCTTTGCCTGGTCTTGGAGCCAAGAGAACCAGGCTGGATGAGACGCCGACTCAACAATAGTGTTCGCACAAACGCATGCAAACCTCAGGGTGCAGGAAAGTCGGGCTGCGCTGGACGGGCTGCTGCATGAAGGCCCTCTGGAGTGTCTGCAAGACAGAGCAAATCCTGCCACTGTAGCCATTCCTCATGACATTCTTATTGATTTATTTTTTAATGTTTTATTTATTAATTTTTTTAGAGAGGGGAAGGGAGGGAGAAAAAGAGGGAGAGAAACATCAATGTGTGGTTGCCTCTTGAGCGCCCCCTACTGGGGACCTGGCCCACAACCCAGGCATGTGCCCTGACTGGGAATCGAACCTGCGACTCTTTGGTTCACAGGCCAGCACTCAATCCACTGAGCCACACCAGCTAGGGCCCATTTTTATTGATTTTAAAAATTCAGTGTTTTATCATTTAAATGTTTTTTGCTATTTTCAAAATCTTCAGGAAATTCCTGCTCATGCTAAAAGACATGAGGCAGAAACCAAAACCTAAATATTAAAAAGGAAGATACTCCAATGTTTCATATGTTTCTTTTGAGATGATGTGTTTATGTGAATTAAATAGGAAATGATTAGATCGAATGTAAAAGTGACTGAATACAAAATACACGAAATAAAAATTACCTGGCTATATGGCTCAGTAGGTTGGAGCATTATCTTATACACTGAAAAGTCACAGGTTCAATCCCCAGTCAGAGCGCCTATGGAAGGCAGCTGATAAAAAAATACGATGAAAAAGGCATCAAACCACAAACTACAAAATAAGGAGTAACACTCATGTGAGAAATGTGTGGGGCCTATTTAAAGTAATTTTAAACCTTTGTGATAAACACGAAAAGTGAGGTTCGAACAGACACACAGTCCATCCCCTGGGCTTGGCTGGGATGTCTGGACAATTTTAATTGGCTAGTTTCTCCCCAAATAATTTGTAGAGTCACCAACAGTGTTCCAAAGTTCATCCTGAAAGGACCAACAGGCAAGAACTACAGAGAAAATGTGCGGAAGAAGAAACTGGGGGTGGGGGGAGCCCCACCAGTGCCGCAGTATTTACGCGGTTGGCACTGCTGACCCCAGACAGGCAGAATGACGGACCAGAGCAGGCGACCCGGAAATAAAACCTGCACATACGAAGCCACTGATCACAAACTGATCAAATGCAATGGGGGAAGGGTTGCGGTAGCAATTCAGATGGAAAAAAGTGTTCCCCTTGCCCAATGCCAAGCACTGAAATAATTCCCATACATTATTATGGAAGAGAGTTTACAGCCAAAAAAAATTTTTTTTAAGGTAGAACTATAGATAGGCTATTTAAAAACTTCTGGAAAAGAAAGAGCAGACTGGAAAAAAAACATTTGTAGTTTAAAATGACCATCAAAAGACTCTATCTGTCCAATAAACAGGGCTATATAACATTTGTATTGGATTTGCTGGTAGCCGTCAACCAGGAAAAACTTATGGGAAGGCAATTTGGCAACACATGTGACTGGGACCTTAAATACACCCACAGCCATGACCCAGCAATTCCACTTCTGGGAGTCCAACCTAAGGAAACAGTCTCACATAATAAATACTCTCCTCACACAAAGATGCTCATCACAGTGAAAAAAAAAATGGAGACAATCTAAAAATGCATTGAAGAACAGTGACATAAACTATGCAGTTGTTTAAAATGATGCTTAGAAACAATGCATGACAGCAATTTTTTAATAATATGTTAAAGGAAAAAATCAAGATACTAATTGCATAGTCAATGAGGAATACGACTATTTTTTTAACTGTAGATTTTTGTATAAAATGTTAAAATATTTCATTACAAAAGTTACTAAAACACCCATATACATGTGTGATTACATGGGTATAGTAGTGTTTACATATGTAAGGTGTATATTATTTACATATGTATTATATATTTTTAAAACTATTTTATTCATTTATTCTTAGAGAGAGGGGAAGGGAGAAAGAAAGAGGGAGAGAAACATCAATGTGTGGTTGCCTCTCATGCACGCCCCACTGGAGACTCGGCCTGCAACCCAGGCATGTGCCCTGACTGGGAATCGAACCAGCGACCCCTTGGTTTGCAGGCCAGGGCTCAGTCCACTGAGCTACATCAGCAGGGGCCCATGTAGTGTTTTTAATATTTTAGAAAACCTGTGAAAATGGCCTTATCATCTGCAAGCTGACAAGTGCACCAGAAACTCACTGTGTGTAAATACTCTTATGTTTGCATCAACTCAATTACTGTACTTACAAGTTTAATTTATTAGATTTTGTTTGAGGACTTTATTTCTATTGGGATTGTAAGTTCGCCTTTCAGATATTTCATATGATTTAAAATATATATATACAAAATCTAGAAATGCAGTTTAAAATGTCTGAGGGAAATCCAACTAAAAGTAAACAATGTCTTATTTCATGCAACGTTATTAGATTCATTAATGAAATAACGAGCTTTGTAAATTGAAAAGGAAACATGAGCTTTTAAATAAAAGCATAACTCCCATAAACTGATCATTATTATTTTTTAAAAAATGTTTTATCCTCAGCAGAGGACATTTTTTTTCTCACTGCTTTTAGAGAGGAAGGGAGAGAGAGAAACATCGACGTGAGAAAGAGGCATCGATTGGTGGCCTAGTCACACACACCCGGACCAGGGATTGAACCCGCAGCCTCCACCCAACTGAGCCACACTGGCCAGGGCCGGTTATTATTTTTAAACACCAGGAATGACAATAGTTCTTTGTAAGGACAGCAGGCCCTCCTGGACGCTGTGACCTATCATTACTGCTACCCACAGCCTCTCTTGCAGCCACCGCACCCAGGGGAGACTTGCATGTGAATGCACAACAGACCCTTGACCCTTCGCAGCCCATTCCCACTTCAAGGTCACGCTTCCCAATTCATGCCACCCTCCGCAGAGAGCCAGTCCCACAGGGCATTATCAAGTCATAGTTATTTTACTAAAGATTCACGGGGAAATGGTTAGCAGAATTCATACTTTTTCCACCTAGCAAAAAAAAAAAAGGAATTTCTTCCATTAGATTATCTCCTTTCTTCTGCTCCAAAGTTCTTGTTCTGCCACCTTCATTATTTCTGTTTTCCTCCTCTCCCACCGCCTGTCTGAAGAAGCAGTTCTGACCCTCAGCTGAACAGTGGGCCAGACTGCAGCCACGCACCCCAACCACCAGAGCCCACTGCCCCAACCACACTCGGAGGATAGGATCCTACCGACAAGGAAATGAGATTTTTCTCCTATCATTTAATTTTTTTTCATCTCACCCGAGGATTTTTATTTTCATTGTTTTGAGAGAGAGAGAAACACTGATGTGAAAGAGAAACATCAACTGGCTGCCTTCTAGTATGTATCCCCACTGGGAATCGAACCCACAGCCTGGGTACGTGCCCTGACTGGAACCAAACCCGCGACCTTTAGGTCTGCGGGATGATGTTCCCACCAACTGAGCTGCACCAGCCAGGACTCTCCCATTGCTTAAAACAAAATGGTTGTTATAAGCCTTGTGAAGCAAAACAGCTCAGAGAAGGGTGAACCTGAAGAAAAACTTTTCATCTTTTCCCAATCTTATATGAAGTGCAAGATAAATATTTTACAAAGGCACAAAACATGCCTGCCACAGATTTAATATTCAGTCTTCTTCCATGACCAAATGTACTGACAACATGTAATTTTTACCTCGAAGGGACTCCTTGCTAAGGCAGTAAAGATTAAAAGCCTGACTCACTGAGAAATTGTGCAGTGTTCAATATTACACGTTCAATCTACCAAGTCTTAAAATGTTAGAAAAATCAGAAAATGTCCTGGACCGTCTTCAAGACCCTTGTCCTCTCTTTCTCGAACTTGGCGTGGGGTTTCCATGAGCAGCGGCTGCCTCAGCAGAAGTTGCATTTGGGTCTGTTCTGGTTTCCAAGCCTTTGTTTCTGCCGGCAGTGCAGTGGCTCCGAGAGAAGGCTGGGTCTGCTGACATTGAGGACGCTGTGCCAGGACATTGTCACTGATGTCTGTGGTGTCGATGAGCACTCAGCAGCTCAGCTGTTGACAGGTGCCGCTGGGGAGGTACCGATGACATACAGAAGGGCAGCTATGACATAGCAGATGTTTACACTTTGAATGCTGACAGTCAGGGAGGACTACCAAGGTTGCTCGGTCTGGGCCACTGGGCAAGGCTCCTCTTTGCCAAGCTGAAGATCTCTCTAAAGATTCTGGGTCGCCTGCTTCTGCCGTGACCAGGCTACTAGTGGTCTGCTGGGGCTGTTAAGCCACTCAGTGGTCTCAGGAAAAGAAAGGACATCTTCTCCTGCCTTGAAGAGGCTGCTTCTCCCTTTGGGGCAGCCCATTTTACCTGCCAACACCACTGCCATCGCCCGCTAGTTTGTGTCCCAGCAGCGAGGGACCGGAGTCGGCAGCTGATACTTCAGCTGGAACGAAGGACTCTACCGAGAACCAGCTCAAAGAAGGGTGCACCTCAACTACATCTGAACTGTAGCCCTGGCTGGTGTGGCTCAGTGGACTGACTGAGTGCGGACCTGTGACCCAAAACGTCACTGGTGCAGTTTCCAGTCAGGGCAGATGGCTGGGTTTAGGGCCAGGTCCCTAGTTGGGGGTGTGAGAGAGGCAACTGATCGATGTGTCTCTCACAGATCAATTTCTCTCTCCCTCTCTTTCTCCCTCCCTTCCTCTATGTCTAAATATAAATAAGTAAAATCTTTTAAAAAAATAAATAAATTTGAACGTTATGTGTTCCCGTCCCCTTTGCCTGGGACAACAGTGTAATTAGTCCTTCACTGGTTTGGAATATATTATTCTTTTTGTTGTTGTTTTGTTTTGTTTTAAATATTTTATTCATTTATCAAGGGGTAGGGAGGGAGAAAGAGAAAGAGAGAGAAACATCACTGTGTGGTTGCTTCTCACACCCCTGGCCTGCAACTCAGGCATGTGCTCTGACTGGGAATCGAACCGGTGACCCTTTGGTTTACAGGCCAGCACTCAATCCACTGAGCCACACCAGCCAGGGCTGGAGTATGTTATTCTTTATTGGCTTATTAAGAGATATGATCCTGTATGCCACTGGCTTGTGAAATATTATTATAAATGGTAATTCCCACAGTGAACCTGTGTTAAATACATTACTGGCAAAGACAGTCTCCGGGCATAATTCGCTGCGAGCGAAACAGTAGATCATAGCAATGGGAAGCTCCTTTGTGGAAATTTAACTTAAAAAAAAAATAACGAAGTCATGTATTGGTAGGAGGCTACCTGAGGACGAAGTAGCTCGCTGTACCAGAGAGACAGGCGGAGCTGGGACGGAAGTGCTGGGGGCAGCCCCGTTCTTTATCAGTTGTTTGTTCTCTCAGAGCTGAGTGTGGGGCCTAAAATAACCAGAGCAGATTTCCTCGGAGCTGGAATCATTGGAGGCTTCAGTGTCCTTAGGGCCTGGTCTGAAAGTGTGTGGATAAACAGGAGGGAGGGAGGCCGCAGATTGCCCCGCAGGCAGTTAGGGCTCAGGCTTGAGTTCCATGGTGACCAGAAGCCCCTGAAGGCAGTTGAGTGATAGGATGCATTGGAAAACATTGTTCTGGAGGGCCGGCCTGCGAACTGAGAGTTCGCCAGTTCGATTCCCAGTCACGGCACGTGCCAGTTGGGGGTGCACAAGAGGCAGCTGATGGATGCAGTTCTCACGCATCAATGTTTCTCTCCCTCTCTTTCTCCTTCCTTGCCCCTCGCTCTCAAAAATAAATAAGAAAAACAGCCTGCCTACTTCCTAGGTCTGCTAAAATGACACACTGAGAAAAACAAAAAAGAACTGTTGTGGAAGCTGGGCTGAGATCAGACTGGCGGAGTTGGGGAAACCACGACGAGGTTCCTGCATGATCCAGGCAAGGAGCAAGGGTGACTCGGACCACTCAGGCAGCAGAAGAGGCGGTGAGAGGTGATCAGGGGCAAGGCACAGATGGAGAAGACGCAAAACAGAAGAGGAAAACCGAGGTACCTCTCCTCCCGTTCTCATAAATGAAAGTAAACTGGAGACTGTTTGATGAATGAAAGCAAACCATTCCAGGGAAAGATCGGTAAGGGCTGCAATGTACAAGACAAGAAATACATCTCAAAAGATTCCCACACCACCAGTAATTACAGAAATGCAAAATCTGCAACAAAAAGGACGCTCCCCCTCCTTTCCCCCACCCCTGCTCTGATTGGAAAAGAAATTGAAAGGTAATTGCAATGGGTTAAATGGTTACCCCCACAATTCAGGTCCACCAGGAACCTCAGAATGTGGCCTTACTTGGGAACAGGGCCTCTGCAGATGGAATTAATTCCAATGAGGATGGAGGACGCATGGTGGACAGAGGCAAGGCTGGAGTGAGGCAGCTGCAAGCCAAGGATACCCGAGGAGGGCCAGCGTCTGCCCACAGGTGAGAAGCAGGGAGGGATCCTGCCCCACAGCGTTTGGAGGGAACACGGCCCTGCCCACACCTGACTTCAGAACTCTAATCGCCAGAATTTGAGGACACTGATGTTGCTGTGTGTAAGTCACCGAGTCTGTGGCTATTCATTATGGCAGGCCTGGGGAACTAACATTATCATATCATATCATATCATATCATATCATATCATATCATACTGTATTATACTATTTTATACTGTACTATATTACATTATATTGCATTGCATCATATTACATGACATTACATTGCATTGCATTACATTGAATGGCATGATGTGACATGACATGACATGACATGACATGAGTGGGAGGCAGTCACTTTCAGTCCCCGTGGGCAGAAGCATAAATTAGTAGAATAACCTTTGGGAAAGATGATTTCGCAATCCTTACCACAATGCTAAATTACCAGGTCTTTTGACCTAGCCATTCCAATCTGAGAAATTTATATTAAAGAGATAAATACAAATGAGTGTAAAGATTTAAAAGGAAGAATGTTCCTCCTAGGGTTAAAATGGCAAAGAAACTAAATGTTCAGAAGTTGGAAATCAGTCTAGTAAACTACGGTGTTAAACTTACAACAAAATACCATGCAGCTGTTAAAACTGGTCTAGATTGAACGAGAGTTTGGTAGTTTCGTAGAAAACTAAGCATACTCTTAACATAAAATGGGACAGTCACACTCCTTTGTATTTACCCAGATGAGCGGAAAAGTTATGCCCACACAAAAACCTGGGTAGGGATGGTTACAGCAGCTATTCTCATTCATCACCAAAACTCGGGAAGCAACCAAAACATCCTTCAGTATGTGAATGGACGAATACCCTGAGGTCCATCCAGACGAAGGATTATCATCGTCAAAAATAAAACGAAAGGAGGTGCAAAGCCGCAGAGGGACGCGGAGGAGCCGATCTGAGAGCGCTACGTGCGGTGCGATTCCAACCAAACGACCTCCCGGAAGTGGCAAAGCGAGAGAGATGGTGAAAACAGCTCAGCGGCGGCCACGGGCCCAGGGGCACAGGGACTAATGGGCAGAGCACGGGACGTCTATTAGAGTGGACGCGCGCTACCGTGCAGGTGCCCACGCCCACGGAATGCAGAACGTGGAGGGGACCCTCATGTCAATGCTGGACCTCGGGGATGGCGATGTACTGATGCAGGGCCCTCGGCTGGGACAGACGTGTGACTTTGCTGGGGGCACAGATACCGGCAGGAGGGACATGGGGGTGGGTAGGGGGGGACAGGGGACACACGGGAACTCTCTGCACTTTCTGCTCCATTTCACCATGAACCCAAAACTGCTCGGACAAACGAAGTATGTTCATTCCTTAAAAATTCAAAAAGGAACTAATGATGTTGGCAAGAATATTTAAAGTATGTGATGTATAAAGACAATCTACAGTATGATTCTAACCTTTTAAAAAAGGGACACATATATTCACCTGCTATCAGCTATAGCGCAGAAAACACTAAAATATTTTTTTAAGATTTCATTTATCTATTTTTAGAGAGAAGGGAAAGGAAGGAGAAAGAGAGGGAGAGAAACATCAATGTGTGGTTGCCTCTCACACGCCCTCCACTGGGGACCTACCTGGCCTGCAACCCGGGCATCTGCCCTGACTGGGAATCAAACTGGCGACCCTTTGGTTTGCCCATTGTAACTTGCTTGATTCTTCCCAAGCTCCCCCACTCCCAGGTTTCTCAACCTCCTTTTCTTCCTCTTCTTTTTCTTCTTCCTCCTCTCCCTCCTCCCCCTCCCCCTCCTCCACCTTCTTCTAACTAAGCAACTTGCCTACTTACTCAGGAATGCTGAAATCCATCTAATATGAACAACCTTGAATTCCCCTGCTTGCATAACAAAGTTTCCTGGAATTTTCACCCACTGTATTTTCCATTCCTCCTGTCATTTACTGCTCTTAAAAAAATAAAAATAAAAAGAACTGAGAACAAAAGTGCTCTTGCAAACTAACAACTAGCGGAAAAATCAAGAGATGTGGAAGATAAAGTTGTGAAATTAGCTCAGAAAGCAGAAAAAAGGATAAAGAGGTGGGACATAGGAGAGAAAAAGAGAAAGAAAGATCAGGTCCCGGCCAGGTAGCTCAGTTGGTTAGAGTGTGGTCCCCATATGCCAATGTTGCAGGTTCGATCCCCGGTCAGGGCACATACAAGAGTCAACCAATGAATGCATAAATTAGCAGAACAACAAATTGATGTCTGTTTCTCTTCCTCTTTCTAAAATCAATGAATAAAAAAAAATACTCTTTAAATGAAAAGATCAGTCCAAGGGATCCAACTGAAGAAGGAGAAAACACCACCAAACAATTTTCCAAAATTTGGAAGACATTTTCCAGTTCCAAGTTCCTACTTGAAGTTTCAAGTGCCCATCACAATAAAACAAACCAACAAACTAACAGAAAATAAAACCCACTCCGTAGCCTTTCAGAACACTAGGGATAAAGAACGTTTCCTACAAGTTTCCAAAGAGGAGGGAGGAGCAAGAACATATAAGGGACTGAGAACCAGATGCCATCAGATTTAGGGACAGCATGGAAGCCAGAAGACAAATAAGTGATGCCTGCAGAATCAGGACAAACTAATTCCAACCTAGAACACTGCACCCAACAACACGACCCAGCGGGCTGGTGCCACGTCCTCAGACACTCCGCGAATCTCCCTGGACACCATTACCACTGCTGCAGACAGCCTACCAGGCAACCATCCTTCTCAATTGCTGTCAAACCCCGATCCCACCCCTACGGCATGTGATCTGTCTTGAAGGAGGTGAGCGTCAGCTGCAGGAAGCTGCACCCTTCCTAGAACTCGGCCACGGTAATTCCGCTCCCTTTGCTGTGGCCTGGCAGGTGAAGTAAGTTGGCTAAGAGGTTTTGAAAAAAAAAGGGCTTCCTGGCCACTGGAGAAAATGGTTCATTTTTTCCTTCTAGATCATGTTGTCTGCACATGACGCCCGAAACACGGCAGTGACCTTGCAGCAAGCCCATGAGGCCAAACCCTCACGCCAAGGATCAAGGAGTGGAAATTTGGCAGATCGTGAGTTTGACAATATCCCTAAGCCTGCCCTATACCATCCTGACTCCGACCTATCTGAGTAAATGTCCATCCTGTTTAAGTCGCTTCCGGCTGGAGAAAGCAGCATGGACTGATGCAAACCCTTTCCCAGCAAGCTAATGGCCCCCACTGGCCTCACCAGACCCAAGAAGCAAGAGAAGTGAAGGAAACTTCTGGAATGACAGGGAAAGCGCACGTGAGGAAAGCAGCTGTGGAGCAGCCCAGAGAACAATGCATCCAGGCCGGAAGAAGGTCCCCGGGGGAAACCGACCGGACCGTCATAAGGTCTGTGACTACACACAAAAAAAATCACTTTAGGGAGGACTCTGTAATTTTCTTCAACAGTTTAGGGGGACAATCACAGACACACAGAAAATTAGGCAAAGAAAAAAAATGAGGTGCTTTTTAAGTCCAAGGAAAATAAAAATTTGCACAAGAAAGGAAGCATGGTCACAAGGCACCATGTGGCTCAGCAGGAAAAGAATATTTACAGAGGTACAGTAAATAAACTCAGACTTTGGGGGAGGAAGGGCAGTGGGGGGCAGGGAGAGCAAGGGCGGGTGGGCTGCCTCCTCCTGTTCCGCGAAAGGAAGTCAGTGCCAACAGCTAAGGTGGACGCACGGGGAGCCGGCAGAGCGAGTGTGCTGTGTAGCAATATGGAGGCTATTCCCGAGGAAAAGCTAAGGCCTGGAGACTTGACTGTAGTGGAATAAGGATTTGTTCGTGTTTGCCCCAGGTTTCTGGCTGGGACCTCCTAAAACCCTGAGTTCCCTGATAACAAGGTTGCCTTTGCTATGCTAATGAGATCACCACCACCACCCCCCCCCCCCCCCGTGGGCTTCAGGATGGGGGCAGGGCACCGGGAAGACTAACCCAGAGACTAGAGGGTTGGGATTTCCAGCTGCCCTGCCTGCACGGAGGGGAGGAACTGGGGCTAAAGGTTGAGTGCAAGCGCGTGGCCAATGGTGTGATTCATCACGTTTCTGTAACGAAGCCCCAGTAGAGACTGGGGAGCCTTCTGATCCGTGGAGGCGAGGATCAGTCGGGAGGATGACGCGCCGGCTCCACGTGGAGCAGGCGCGGAATCTGCGTGTTCTCACCTCTGCGCGCTCGGCACGGACTCCTGACGTGTGTCTTCTGATGTAAGTCTATTCTGTAGTCAGTGTTTCGGTACAGTGCTTCCCAGAGTTCTGTGCATTGTTCGAGCAAGTTAGCAGACCTGAGAGCATCTGAGGACCCCCTGATTTATAGCCACTTGGTCAGAAGGTCATCTGCCATGGGAAGCAAAGGAAACCTTGTTGGGGACCACACCTTGTAGCTTGTGGGGTCTGCCCTAGCCCTCAGTGGTTAGTGTCTGAGTGGACTTAAGTGATACCCGGGGACAGCTGGGACGGAAGAGTTACTTTGCTCAATTAATTTTTCAAGGGAAAAAAGAGTAAACCTCCAGATATTAATCACTGAAGGATTCCGTGGCCCAGGACTGAAAGTCCGCCCGAGGGTGGGGGGACTCAGTGTGACAGCACCACCGGGTGGCCAGTGAGAGGGCTCCTGGCATGGAACACCCTGGAGGCTGGGGCTGGAGGCCTTGCTTCTGCAGAGGATGCAGAAAGGAGGCTTCTGGGCATTTTTCTATGAAAATGTTATCCTGAAGCCCTGGCCAGGTGGCTCAGTTGGTTGAAGAGTCATCCCTTGTATCAAAAGGTTGTGGGTTCAGCACCCGGGCAGGACACAGACCTGGGCTGTGGGTTCGATCCCCTGTCGGGGCACATGCGGGAGGGAACTGATTGATCTTACTCTCTCTCCCCACCTCCCCACTTCTCCTCTCTCTAAAATCAATAAACACATCCTTGGATGAGGATTAAAATGAATGAATGAATAAAAAATACAAGGTTATCCTCAAGAAAGAAGGTTTTGATCTGGGAAGACAGTCCATGTGGACAGTCATTTAATTCTACACCTTTGAGAACAAGTTGACTAGTTTCCTAGGGCTGGAAGTGGCCAAAGGCAGAGTGACAAAGCCAAGCTTGTCCTCAGTACCCCGTGTCCCCCAGGGCCTCCTTCCTCCCGCCCAGAGGCACATCAGCACCTGTCAGAGCCAAACCCACTGAGCTCGGCCTCTCCAGATGACTCTTCCTCTGCTCCAGAACCTCCCTTCCCCGCCCCTGATTCTCTAAGAAGCACCAGCGACTGCTTTAGATAGGTGTGAACCTTTTGAAAGGCAGGGTTGGATGACTTGAAAATGCTCCCCAAACCGACTCATGGACCCGAGAGCTTAGGTGCCTGCATCCTGAGGGCATCTGGGAGCAAGACTGGTCCCCAGGCAAGCAAAGGCCTGTGGATGTTCTGAGGACGCCGGTCCCCATAGCCTCCGTTTGTACGAAGTCCTAAGGGGAGCTAAGGACCCCCATCTGCCCAGTGCGGTGTCTCTTGCACACTGGTACCAAACTGACGAATGAAGATCAGAGCCCAGTCCCCCGCTTGGGGCCAGCCAGGACCTGGGGAGGTCTGGACATCCGGGGCGCCCACCTATGGGTGCCGCTGTAGCTGGGAGAAGTGGAACAGGAAGTGAGCTCTTCATTTTAAGCTTCCTGTAAGGCTCCATCACCAAGCTCGGTCAAAGCAGTTTCTGGAACCACCCAGAGGCATGCTCCACGGAAGGCCGGCATATCTGAACGGACATCAGAAAACTCTCTCAAAGGCAACATGATATTTGTTTATTTGTACTAGTAAAAAAAAAAAAAAACCCGCTGGAGAAAATGCCTTATCTGGAAAAACAATTTGAACTTTTGCTCACCTCCCCCAATCTAAATTGACATCTAACACGCAAACACAAGAGC
>PVIA01017517.1:0-15461 GCA_004024845.1 Tonatia bakeri
TTGAGAGGTATAAAAATAATAAGAATTAAAAAAATAAAAAGTTACTTAAAAAAAGACAAAATAACAAAAAAACCTCTGTTGGTTTCCAACTGGCCAAACCGTTTTTTCTGCTTTTGCTGGCTTCAGCAGGCTGAGAGGCGGTTAGTATCTCTTTTCTCCCTTCCCATTCAGTGCTCAGTCAGCCTCTCATGTACTGTCCCCAGGGCTAGCTGTACATTCTCCCCAGAGCCAGTCTGGTGCCTCTCCATAGGGCCCTGGGTGTGGGATCTGGGTCCTCCTAAGGGCACTCTCCAGAACTCAGGGTCATTGAGTCCTGGATCCTGACGAGTGCAGAGTGCGCTTGCCTTCCCCGAGTTCACGGTTGTGTGCTCTGGGGATCTCGTGGAGTGCCCATACCTTTTCTGGGTTCACGGTGTGAGCTCTGGGGATCCTTAGGGGTGTGCACTTCCCCTGAGTTCACCGCCATGGGCACCAGGGACCCTGCGGAGCACCCATGCCTTTTCCTTGTTCACAGCTGTGGAGTCTGGGTCTTCCACAGAACCACACTTTTTCCAGGTTGCGGGTACTGGCGCAGTGTGGCTAGGCTGCCCTTTGTCACACAGGCTCCTGCACACTCTTCCCAGGGCTATGTGTGAGTGCTCACAGCCCTTGTGTGATTGTCTCTCAGACCTCACTCCCCTCTCTGTGCCTTCAAGCAACCAGGCCTCCCCCGTGCTGCTCAATCCTTGTTTGGCAGGGAAGGGAGTGGTTGACCCAGCGCTCTAAGCGCTGGGCCTGGGGCTGCAGTCTGGTCCCTGCACTGATCCCTGGCCCCTTATTATCCTGAAGCGCTCTCCTTACCATCTGGTTTTTCAATGTTTGCTACAATTTTTGATCTCCAATTTTCATGTATGTTGTGATATTGTTGGCTGTTTGCTCTGTTCCTCCACTGATAGGCTAGGTTTTTCTCCCATGTGTAGGAAAAGTGGAATCTGCTCCCTTCTACCACGCTGCCATCTTGTCTCTCCATAAGAAAAGTTTTGTGCAGTATGTGGAGAAGGTGCTATGACTGATTGAACGTGTCAAGAGTTGTTTGCAAAGTTTCTTGGTACTTCTGACATTTTGGCCAAATAATTCTTTGCTGTGGGACTGTCTTATGCATCAGAAGATGTTTAGCAGCACACTTGGCCTCTACCCATTCATTAGAAGCCAATAGTGGGAAATAGCCAACATACTCAAAATATCCAAATAAATTAAGTTATTGGTGAAAATGAAAAATATGTCTTATGGAAAAACCACTTTTTGACTAACCCAATATTATATAATACTATACAGTATAATTTCTTATTTAATTTTCATAAAATAAAAACCTGAGTTTTATTATTATGATTTCCTATTATTTAGTATTACTATTACCTCCATTTTTCAGATGAGAAACTGAGAGAATTGTTTGAGCAATATGCCCAAAACTATTCAGCTAGCACATTGTGAAGCTGTGATTCTGACTTGCAGACTTCTCTTTGGTCACGGTTCTTTCCTGCTTTCCCAATGATTCTCATAATTCTGTAATGACAGATTATAGACTTCTACAGTAATATTTTTGCTTGGGTGTTGCTGCTGTTGGGTGGTGAAATGACTGGGGAAATCTGTGGGGAGAGTGTATGTGTGTGGTACATGTGTGGTATGTATGTACATGGTGAATGTGTGTTTGTGGTATATGTTGTGTGTGGATGTGCATGTGGTATGTGAATGTATACATATGTGTGTTAACTTCTCAACTTAATTTATGTCAGTTTTTGAGGGCATGAACCAAATCCCTGACATTAGGTTGAGAAAACCTTGCAGACCATGTGTACTCCATAGTACAGCTCTGTACTCCAGTACAGAACTGGACAGCTCATAGGCAGTACATAGGTAGAAGAGGCCATAGAAATACTCACTATCATCTCAAGTCTTCAGCTCTCTGTAGTCCCATCCACTGATCCCCAGGTCCTTATGCAGCTTTTTAAGAGTTTGTTGTATTGGAGGCAAATATGCAATATGCAGCATTTCAAAATATAGTAAAAGACACATGTGTATCTAATTGAAAATATTGCCTATTGTGACAAAATAATTGGATGTTAATTTGAAAAAGGAGAGTTGGCTTACTTCACTTAGCATAATGCTCTCCAGTTCCATCCATGCTGTTGTGAAGGGTAGGAGCTCCTTCTTTCTTTCTGCTGTGTAGTATTCCATTGTGTAAATGTAGCATTATGCTAATGAAGTAAGCAAGGCAGTGAAAGACAAATACTATATGATATCACCTACATGTGGAACCTAATCAACAAAACAAACAGGCAAGCACAATATAATTAGAGACATTGAAATAAAGAACAAACTGACAGTGACCAGAAAGAAGGGAAGAGGGGGATAATGAGGGAAAGAAGGTAAAAGGTCATCAAGGCATATGTATAAAGGTCCCACAGACAAAGCCAAAGATGAGGAAGGATTGAGGGTGGGAGGTAGGGCTGGATGGGGCTGGGTGGGGCTGGGTTAGGCAGGGGAAAGTGGTGGTGAGAAAATGGAGACAACTGTACTTGAACAACGAAAAAAGAAAAAAATGAGAGTTGGTGTATGTGTCAGTGAATCTGTGTGTGTATATGTGTGTGAATATGGCCAACATCCAAAACTCAGATTTTGTATTGACAGCGAATTTTCAATATTTTAGTTGTGAGTTTGATTTCCTCTGTCTCTCTGGGTCTATCCTTTAAGTCTGTGTCTTAGTTTTCTCCAGTGAAGATTCAGGAATAACACTTTTTCCCCCTTCTTGTGGTACTGCGTCTGAAAAATTAAAAGCACATTACAGGCGGTAATGTGGACCATCCCTCTAAGAAATAAATGTTAGAAAGCTTGCCCTCTCTGGGAACAGAAGTATGGGTGTAAAAGCTATCCCTTCTTTCCTTGCAACTTTTCCTGCCCTCCCCCACTACACACCCTACTGCACTACCACCACCACCCTATTGCTCTGTGGTAGGTATGACACAGTGTTCTGGCTAAGTGCTATGGTGGGAGTATGTCTAGGATACTGGGGAAGCACTTAGGAGGGGGTCTTTAACCAGCCTTGAGAAATCATAGAGGGCTTCCTGATTGAGAGGAAGACATATCAGTTGGTCTTAAAGAAAATCATCATTTATTGCCTCCCAAACAGTACTCTCTGCTTTCTTCTTCAGATATTTATTTTCTTTTAGACTGAATGTCCTTGCCTTATCTATATTTCCTGAAGTGCATACTTCCTTCAAGACTCACTCAAATGCCATTTCCTTATCCATTGATTATTCCTGGGCTCCCCAACTTGAAGAGACTTTCTACTTTTGACCCTGATGTTATTTTATACATTATCTATCATGTCTCTTTATGTTGTCTTACTCTGCTTTACTATAGTTACTTGACATTATTATCTCAACATACACAACTTGATGTTTTACTCATTATTCTTTCCCTTGCATAGAGTTGTATAGGACTGTCCTGATAATATTTGAGTTAATTGCTTTGCCTTTATTTCCCCCTTTAGAAGACCAACAGCCACCCAGGATGGATTTGAATCAAGGTGGGGCCAAACTTGAATAGTATGCCCAGTTAGCTCAGCACTTGGGCCTCATCAGGCTGGGGCTACAAATGGTCACCACGCATCTCATGACCTTGACCTTGTGCTCTGGTCTCAGTCTGAGTCCCAACTTCCGACATCTGTCTCTAAAGTCTGAGCCCTCCGTCACCAAGCCAGGCCTATGGAGAAGAATGTAGAGGCTAGGAATGTACTTAATAGGGGAGAAAAGAGACTTCAGGTTCAGGGTCCAGTGCCACTTTACCACTTACAGTTGAATAACGTAGAGCAAGTCACATTACGGATTTGTGCCTTCGTTTCCCCAGGTGCAAAAGTTTGGGATTGGATTTAGGGATTTCCCAAATCAATATTTTACAAACCATGAAGGAAACAGAGCCAAAATCACTCATTTTTTATATGGGGTAGAAAAAGTGTATAAATCCTAATTTTAAAAGTGGCTGCCTCTGTGATGACATAGCATAGCCCAGCTTTCTCCATCCTTTGACCCAAACTGGAAATACCTTCTCAGTTGTTGATGCAAAATTATGCTCTTTTGGTCAGAAGCTGGGAGAACATCAATATGAAATGCCACATTTTACAGCCTCAGTGACTTGACTGAAAGCTCATCCCTGTCTGCTGATCATTTGGTTCTGAAACTAGGGTATAAAAGTCTTCAACTCAATATATCCCATGCTATTTTACTAAAAAAGAGTCTGTAAGCAGGGAAGACATGCATTTTGAAGAGAATTAAGTGCTTCTGAAATTGTCATTTACATCCCTCCTTGCTACTCCACTTTACTGAAATGAGTGACAGTGACATAAGAAAAAAAATAACAGGCCAATCTTTGTATTTTGTAATGAATAATAAAGTATTTTAACCTCTTTAGGGACTTAACACCAAGTTAATCCTTTAATCCCTAGAAAAACCAATTTTGTTGACGTGAAAGGGGGATATTTAACTTCATCCAATTAATTTTCTACCTTGGAGGTGCCATGAGTATGAAGATTAGATTGAATAGATTCATTAGAGCTACCAAATTGTGTATCAGGTAGTGGATTTGACACCCGAAGGGAGCATCAAAAAGAAATTCTATGTCACAGTTTTGCTTAAGTTTGCCCCTTTGAAATACCAGGGCTTTGAGGTCTTTCCATGCCAGCACTGCTGCTTGTGCTGAAGTGCTCACATCTGCAACCACTCAGCCACCACGCAGCCAGCCATTAAGCCAGGAACTTGCTGACATTCCTGCAATACCAGCTCCCTTTTTCTCTTTGAGCTCCAAATTAGAACTGTTCTTGTGTGGAGCCTGAAATGCATGCAGCAGAAACATTCCTAACAATAAAAAGTTATCTAAGTGTGAACTCAATTTGAAATTAGACAGTGGGGGAAGCACACCCCTCAAATCATTTGCAGAACAATGGCTTGGAATTGGAGATGGAAGATAAATGGTTGGAGATTTAATTATTTTTGCATTGGACTTTCACATGCTGACATAGGAAGGTTTTCATTCTACCCCTGCATCCAAGCCCCAGCCAAACTGAATTTAGAGGGATGAAAGAAAAGAGATGATGAAAAGTGAGTGTTAAGGCAGTGCCACAAATATTCTAATGGTGCAGTGAGAAACCCTGCATTCTTCTGGTTGAAGGTGGTTCCTTGAAGAATGAGAAGTGGGGCATGGGATATGTCAGAATGACCTCTCACTCTTTTCCCAGCAGCCATCTTCAGTAGATGCCATTTACCACCAACCTGTCATCCAAGCTGGAGGGTGACAGGATTATACATGTTAGCATCCCCCTATGTGTCTTGCTCAGTGCTTGAATACAAGTCATGTTGTCTAGCACAGTACTTTCTACTGAGGAATGGCATGGCGTGATTACAGAGAAATGACACTGGCATTCCTTCCATGTTTTGTGAGGGAGTGTGGTGCCATGAGGAATGGGAGGTTTTGGAAACAAAATCTCAATCTTTGTCCTACCACCCTCCATCTTGTTGTCTTAGACAAATCGCTTGACTTATTTGAGACTTGATTAGCTCATTTGTTATTGGTACTAACCTATTAGAGTTTTTACAGAGTTATATAAGGCAATGTTACGAAAACCCCAGCACAGTGCTTAGCAAAGAGTAGGTTCCAGGTAGACCTTTCCTACCACCTGATAATTAATTTCATTATTTGATTGACTCCAGAATAAGTAATAGAATTGTAAGAGACTACTGAAATCACATTAATTTTGAACAGGAGAAGTAAAGTTACTTGCTCAAGGTCAGGTAGCTAATTGATAGAATGTTCCAGGACCATGGGCCCTAACTCCTGCATTACAGCTATCTTCATGACCTCATGGAGCTTGGTTTGAAGGACTGACTCTTGCATGAGGGGAACCATTCCTTATCCAGTTCATTCTATTCCAGGTAACTGAATTTAGTCCCTGCCTCCATTGATCCTATCCCTTATGCCCATTTCTAATCACAAATATTCCTAACTCCTTCAACTCTCTGTTGGGGTCCCATGCAGAGATGTCCCCAAAGTTCCATGGGTACCCTAATCCTGGAATTTTCTTTTTTTAATATATTTTATTGATTATGCTATTACAGTTGTCCCATCTTTCCCTCTGCTCTGCACACCCCCTCCCACCCACATTCCTCTCCATTTAGTTCATGTTCATGGGTCATACATATAAGTTCTTTGGCTTCTACATTTCCTATGCTATTCTTAATCTCACCTTGTCTATCTTCTACCTACCATTTATGCTACGTATTCTCTGTACCTTTTCCTCCTCTCTCCCCTCTCACTCCCCCATGGATAACCTTCCATTTGATCTCCATTTCTGTGATTCTGTTCCTGTTCTAGTTGTTTGCTTAGTTTGTTTTTGTTTTTGTTTTAGGTTCAGTTGTTAATAACTGAGTTTGCTGTCATTTTACTGTTCATATTTTTGTCTTCTTTTTCTTAGATAAATCCCTTTAACATTTCATATAATAAGGGCTTGGTGATGATGAACTCCTTTAACTTGACCTTATCTGGGAAGCACTTTATCTGCCTTTCCATTGTAAGTGATAACTTTGCTGGGTAGAGCAATCTTAGATGTAGGTCTTTGCCTTTTATGACTTTGAACACTTCTTTCCAGCTCCTTCTTGCCTGCAAGGTTTCTTTTGAGAAAATAGCTGACAGTCTTATGGGCAGTCCTCTGTAGCTGTTTCCTTTTCTCTTGCTGCTTTTAAAATTCTCTCCTCATCTTTAATCTTGGGTAACTTAATGATGATATGCCTTGGTGTTTCTTCCTTGGGTCCAACTTCTCTGGGACTCTCTGAGCTTTCTGGAATTCCTGGAAGTGTATTTCCTTTGCTAGATTGGGGAAGTTCTCCTTCATTATTTGTTTAAATAAGTTTTCAATTTCTTCCTCTTCCTCTTCTCTTTCTGGCACCCCTATGATTCAGATGTTGGAATGTTTAAAGATGTCCTGGAGGTTCCTAAGCCCCTCCTCATTTTATCTTAATTCTTGTTTTTTCATTCTGTTCTGGTTGAATGTTTCTTTCTTCTGTCTGGTCCAAACCATTGATTTGAGTCGCAGTTTCCTTCCCATCACTGTTGGTTCCCTGTATATTTTCCTTTATTTCACTTTTCATAGTCTTCACTTTTTCATCTAATTTGAGACCATATTCAACCAATTCTTTGAGCATTCTGCTTACCAGTGTTTTTCACTGTGCATCTGATAGGTTGGCTATCTCTTTGTCACTTAGTTGTATTTTGTCTGGAGCTTTGATCTGTTCTTTCATTTGGGCCATTTTTTTTTGTCTTGTCACACCTGTTATGTAGTAAGGAGCAGAGCCTTAGATGCTCACCAGGGCAGGGCAACCTAAATTGCTGTATTGTGAAGCTATATGTAAGGGAGGGGATTGAGAGGGAACAATGCCACTTGCTCCACTCTCTGCTGGTTTTCAGTCACTTCCCCCACTTCCCACAATCAAATTGGGTCCTTTTGGTGCTGATTCCCAGGTGGGTGGGCTTCTGTATGTTCTAGGACCCTGTGAGTCTCTCCAACAAACTCTCCTGTGAGGCTGGGAGTTTCTCCCACTGCTGCCTCAACCCACACAGGTGTTTTCAATCAGAGGTTTGAGGGTTTATTTCCCAGAGCTGGAATTCTGCATTACACGGTCTGTCTGGCTCCCCAGTTGTTCCTCCCAGCTTATTTGTACTCTAATGTGGGACTGCCCTGTCCGCAATCCACCACCTCTCTGGGTCGCCAGTTGCTGCCTTGTGGTGAGTCCTCTCTGCTCGGCTGCCTGTCTCTGCCCCTCCTACTGGTCTGGATGAATGTTTCTTCTTTAACTTCTTGGTTGTCAGACTTCCATACAGTTCGATTTTCTGTCAGTTCTGGTTGGTTTTTGTTTTTAAATTGTTGTTGTCCTTTTGGTTGTTCGAGGAGGCACAGTGTGTCTACCTACACCTCCATCTTGGCTGGAAGTCCCTGGAAGTTACATTTAAATAGTCTCAGGGAAATATTTATTTTTTCAGAAGTTGTCCTTTGCTGAACTTTCGCCCCTAAGTGCCATAGCCTGGCAACTTGATAACTGTTTTTGAGAGTTTTCAGTTCTGAATAAGAATGTGTTCTTCCTTCAATGTCCAGGCTCCTTAGGTAACCAGAATGGAGTTAGAGACTAGACATCTCCTGGTATACTGGGTATGAATTGAGAGGGTGAGGCTCAAGTCCTCACGTGCAGCTCTGAGCAGACAGCAGCAGGAACTAAGTTCAGCTCTATGTGGCAGTGGCCTTGCTTGGCCCTCTTCCTTTGATGTTTTCCCTGCCTGTTTTTAGGATGTGAGTGGTGAGACTGAGATGGGGTCCTTTTGGGGTTGGTAGAGCAGACTGGGAAGAAGGCTAAGATGGTATTTGGTGAGCACATGGTTCAGGCAAGGACACTAGTCATCAAGCTCTACTACAGTTTTTGGAAGAGTGTTCTATTTGTTCCTGCCAAAGACCAGCTTTCTCAGCTTGTCTCCTATCTTCTGGAAGCTCCACAATCTTCAGGAAAATAGTAGTGTTTAAGGAAACCATTTATTTGAATGGAAGTTTCTGGAAAGATTCTGGTAGCAGACAAATCTTCAGGGATTGAATGTCATGGCCTGAATGGCTCAGGGAAAGGCAAAGAGAAATAAAGGCAGAAAACAGGAAGGTGGTCCACATATCATGAAACTGTTTCTTCTCCCACTGAATTCATTCATTCAACAAATATTTTACTATGTACCTTTTCTGTACCACAGAGGAGACCTCATGGAACAAATCAGAAATGTCACCTGCCTTATGGATCCTCTCTTGTCCTTCCCTTTTCCAAAATGTATTTTTTAGAGTCCCAAGGTAGCCTAGTGAGAACTTTCCTTAGTATTTTTAAAACAGTTTAGGGATTATTAATCATCAATATACTGTCTTATTGACAATCCTGTGAATATATTCCAATTCTTAATTTACTGTAGGGGAAACTATTCTAGTGAGTTGAAATGTTTTTTCCTATAATATAAATGTATTATATTGTCTTTGGTTTTCAATCTCCATTTCTAAGAGTGTTCACCCTAAACTGCAAAAATTAGTGCTGATTCCCCTAGTTGTCATAAGAACAAGGGCTGGCACATTGGTTCCTCACTAAATCTGAAGGTGGTTACATTGCTCAGCAAAGACCTCTTTGAAAGCTAACATGCCTCCAGATATGCATAGCTGATCATTCCACATATGCATCACTTTCTAACAAGACCCACTTTGGCATCGAATTATCCTCTTGGGATAGTTAAAGCTTTTAATTTCTCATATAAAATTGGCTAATGGAAGAATACAATAAAAATTTAAAAATAAAAGAATAGGAAGGATAAACAATATATTAAATTTCTCACTAAAATATATTGGCTATTGCAATGCTAGGTCATATAGTAGATTGACTTTAGGTGCCAAAGTTGTTTAAAATGGAAGTTGATTTTAGTTACATACTTTGAAAGGGTTAATGTAACTTATTTATTGGGATAACCCAACCCCTGGATGCCTGACCATCTTGATGTACCTCAGGACTCAGACCCTGCCATTCGATTCATTCCTATCTAACCAAGTGATGCTTGGTCTCTAGCTCTAGCCAGGCTTCCTGGGAAGCCTGACCATTGAAAGAAGGGCATGCTCTTATTAAAGGGCTGGAATCCTTTTAAATGCAGCCATCCTTGATGAAGTTGACTTGCCTGTCACACTCCTCTACCCTTGTCACAAAGAGGCAAAACCTGCTGATTCTAAGAAATAAGACCAGTGAGACAGGTCCGGGGAGCAAGGCCTCTGTTGCTTTTAGAGTGCAGGGACCTCTCTGATGGTTGTGCAGTACTTCACTGGTTGTGAAAGCACAGGTCTCCCTGGGAACCATGCCTCTCAGGGCAATGCTGTCTCCTCTGTCCACTGTTAGCACTTGGCCTGCTCAGCCTGATGTGAGTAGGAACTAACTATCTTCCTTGGTCTGACCCTTGTGATTTCTCACCTCCCTGGATCTCAAGGTAGAAGGAGATACAGCTTTCAAAATTATTTATGTTTTACTCTATCTCTGTGTGATGATCAATTTATGTTTTACCATCTCTGTGTGATGATCCATCTAACAGATTCTCTGAAGGTAGAGAATCTTCTCTGCTAACTCCTTGGCCTAGAAGAATAGAGATACCATGAACTCACATCTCTGTTGGTCTTGACTCTGAGGGACACAGAAGTGTCATATTTCAGCCCATGTGTAGTTTAGAAATGAAGGAAGAATACTGAAGTATTTAAACAAAGAAAAAGAGACCCAAGTAAAGAGTTAAACAAAGGTTGGGCTGTGGATCTTTATTCTATTCTATTTTTTGTTGTTGTTCTATTACGGTTGTCCCAATTTTCTCTTACTGCTTTCCCCTGCCCTGCCCACCCTGTTGTCCATGTCCATGGGTCATTTATACCTGTTTCTTGACCAGACCCTTCCCTCTTTTCCCCCTTATTTCTCTCCTCATACCCCTTTGGTCACTGTCAGTCTATTCCTTGTTTCCATGCCTCAGGTTCTATTTTGCTTAACTATTTTGTTCATCAAAGTCCTCTTGTAAGTGAAATTAGGTGGTATTTTTCTTTTACCACCTGGCTTATTTCACTTAGCATAATACTCTCCAGTTTCATCCATGTTGTTGTGAAAGGTAGGAGCTCCTTCTTTCTGCTGTGTAGAATTCCATTGTGTAAATGTACCAGATTTTTGATGCACTCATTTACTGATGGGCACTTAGGCTGCTTACAGCACTTGGCTATTGTAAATTGTGCTGCTATGAACATTGGGGTGCATAGGTTCTTTTGAATTGGTGTTTCAGGGTTCTTAGGATATAATCTGAGCAGTGGAATTGCCAGGTCAAAAGGCAGTTTCACCTTTAGTTTTTTGAGGAAATTCCATACTGTTTTCCATACTGGCTGCACCAGTCTGCATTCCCACCAACAGTGCACTAGGGTTCCCTTGTCTCTACATCCTCATCAGCACATTACGTTCATTGATTTGTTATTGATGGCCATTCTGGCCAGTGTGAAGTGGTATCTAATTGTGGTTTTAATTTGCATCTCTGATGGCCAGTGATGTTGAGCATTTCCTCATATGTCTCTGGGCCCCCTGTACATCCTCCCTGGAGAAGTGTCTGTTCAGGTCCTTTGCCCATTTTTTGATTGGATTGTTTGTCTTCTGAGTGTTAAGGTTATAGGATTTTAGGATATGAGTTCTTTATATATTTTGGAGATCAAACCCTTGTTTCAGGTGTCATTGGCCAATATGTTTTCTTATATGATTGGTTCCTTTACATTTTGATGATATTGTCTTTAGCTGTGCAGAAGCTTTTTAATTTGATATAGTTCCATTTATTCAGTATTTTCTTTATTTTCCTTGTTCTAGAGGGCTTATTGGCAAAAATATTGCTGCATGGAATATCAGAAATTTTACTGATTATGTTTTCCTCTAGGACTTTTAGGTTGTCATGGCTTATGTTTAAATCTTTTATCAATTTTGAGTTTATTCTGGTGTATGGTATAAGTTGGTGGTCTAGGTTCATTTTTTTTTTAATGTACCATTCCAGTTCTCCCAACACCATTTGTTGAAGAGGCTATTTTTACTCCATTTTATGTTCCTTCCCTGTTTGGTCAAATATTAACTAACCATATTGACATGGTTTATTTCTGTGTTTTCTATTCTGTTCCATTGATCTATGTGTCTGTTCTTATGCCACTGCCAGACTGTTTTGATTACAGTGGCTTTGCAATATAGTTTGATATCAGGTATTTTGATCTCTCCTACTTTATTCTTCTTTCTCAAGATTGCTGTGACTATTTGGGGTCCTTTGGGTTCCATGTAAATTTTTGAAATATTTGTCCTAGACCTGTGAAACATGCCATTGGTATTTTAATAGGGATTGCATTGAATCTATACATTACTTAGAGCAATATGGACATTTTAATGATGTTAATTCACCCAATCCACTAACATGGTATGTGCTTCCATTTATTTGTATTTTCCTTAATTTCTTTCTTCATTATTCTGTAGTTTTCCAAATATAGGTCTTTTACCTCCTTGGTTAAATTTATTCCTAGGTACTTTATTTTTCTTGTTGCTAAAGTAAATGGGATTTTTTTCCTAGTTTGTGTTTCTGATATTTCATTGTTGGTGTACAAAAATGCCTTCAATTTCTGGATATTGACCTATATGACCTATTTAGCTAAATATCCCACCATTTAGCCAAATTCACTTATTAAGTTGAGTGGCTTCTTTGTGGAGCCCATAGGGTTTTCTATGCACATTACCATGTCATCTTCAAATAATGACAGTTTTACTTTCTCCATTCCAATTTGGATGCTTTATTATTATTTTTTTTTTTATTGTCTGATTACTGTGGCTAGAACTTCCAATACTATGTTGAATAAAACTGGTGTAAAAAAGAGGGTCTATTCTTGTTCCTGATCTTAGGGGGAAATATTTTAGTTTTTGCCTGTTGAGTATGATGTTGGTTGTAGGTTTCTCATATATGGACTTTATTACATTGAGGAATGCTCCCTCTCTTCCCACTTTGCTGAGCATTTTTGTCATACATGTATGCTGTACTTTATCAAATGCTTTCTCAGCATCTATTGATGTCATCATGTGATTTTTATTTCATTTTGTTTATGTGGTGTATTACATTTTTGGATTTGTTAATATTATACCATCCTTGCATTCCTGAAATGAATTCTACTTGGTCATGGTGTATGATCTTTTAAATATATGGCTGGATGCAGTTTGCCCATATTTTTTTGAGGATTTTAGCATCTATGTTCATCAGTGATACTGGCCTATACTTTTCTTTCTTTATTGTGTCTTTACCTGGTTTTGTACTTAGAATAATGTTGGCCTCATATGAAGAATTTTGAGAGTTTTTCCTGTTCTTGAATTTTTTGGAATAGTTTGAGAAGGAGAAGAGTTAACTCTTCCTAAATCTTTGATAAAATTTGTCTGTGAAGTTGTGTGGTCCAGGGTTTTTGTGTGCCAGGAGTTTTTTGATTACTACTTCAGTTTCACTAGTTGTTATCAGGGAACATTTCTCAACATAAGTTATCAGTCTATTTAGGCTTTGTGCTTTTAACACCCCATTGTCAACAATAGATAGATGTTCCAAACAAAGAATCAACAAGGGCATTATGGTATTAAATAAAACTCTAGATTATATGAAATTAATTGATATATACAGAAACTTTCACCACCCAAACACAAAATATACATTATTTTCAAATGCACATGGAACATTTTCAAAGATATATGACATATTAGGACACAAAACAAACCTCAAGATATTCAGGAAAATTGAAATATCAAGCATTTGTTCAGATCACAATGGCTTGAAACTAGCAACTAACCTAAAGGAAAAAATTCAAGAACATTAAAATTAATGGAGACTGAATAACATGCTATTAAATATTTAATGGGTTAACAATGAGATCAAGGAAGAAATCAAAAAGGTTCTGGAAACAGATGACAATGAACACACAATGGCCCCAAACCAATGGGATATAACAAAGGCAGTACTGAGAGGGAAGTTTATAGCAATATAGGCTTACTGAAAAAAAATTTCAAGTTTACAACCTAACCCTACATCTACAGGAACTAGAAGAACAACAACAAACAAAGCCCTCAGTGAGCAGAAGGAAGGACATAATCAAGATCAGAGCATAATTAAATGAGATAGACACAAAAGCCCTGGACCAGATGGTTTCACAGGAGAATTGTACAAAGCATTTAAGGAAGAGCTAACCCCTATCTTGCACAGACTATTCCAAAAAATCCAAAAAGATGGAAGACTCCCAAACTCTTTTTATGAGGCCAACATCATCCTAATTCCAAAACTAGATAAAGATACAATGAAGAAAGAGAACTTCAGGCCAATATCTCTGACGAACATTGACGCTAAAATTCTCAACAAAATACTGGCAAACCACATTCAACAATACATTAAAAAGATCATCCACCATGACCAAGTGGGTTTCATCCCAGGCATGCAAGGATGGTTCAATATTCACAAATCAGTAAATGTAATACATCATATAAACAAAAGCAAAGACAAAAATCACATGATCATATCAATAGCTGTGGAAAAAGCATTTGATAAGGTACAGCATCCATTTATGATAAAAACACTCAGCAAAGTGGGAATAGAGGGAACATTTCTCAACATAATAAAGGCCATATATGACAGACCTACAGCCAGCATCATGCTCAATGGAAAAAAACTAAAATCTTTTCCACTAAGAACAGGAACAAGACAAGGCTGTCCACTTTCACCATTTTATTCAATATAGTATTGGAAGTTTTAGCCACAGCAATCAGACAAGAAAAGGAAATAAAAGGCATCCAAATCGGAAAGGAGGAAACAAAACTGTCATTGTTTGCTGGTGACATGATAGTGTACATAGAAAATCCTATAGACTCTACCAAAAAACTGCTTGACCTAATAAACGAATTTGGCAAAACAGCAGGATACAAAGTCAATATCCAGAAATCAAAGGCATTTCTGTACATCACCAATGATACAGCAGAAGCAGAAATCAAGGAAAAATTCCCATTTGAAATAGCAAAAAGAAAAATAAAATACCTAGGTATAAACCTAACCAAAGAGGTAAAAGACCTGTATTCAGAAAACTATATACCACTGCAGAAAGAAATCAAGGAAGACACAAACAAATGGAAACATATACCATGTTCATGGATTGGGAGAATTAATATTATTAAAATGTCCATAGTACCCAAAGCAATCTACACATTCAACGCGATACCTATTAAAATACCAATGGCTTATTTCACAGACACAGAACAAACACTTCAAAAATTTATATGGAACCATAAACGACCCGAATATCTACTGCAATATTGAAAAAGAAGAGTAAAGTAGGAGGGATCACAATACCTGACACTAAACTATACTACAAGGCCACAGTAATCAAAACAGCCTGGTACTGTCATGAGAACAGGCACATGGACCAATGGAACAGAACAGAGAGCCCAGAAATAAACCCAAGTCTCTATAGTCAATTGATATTTGATAAAGGAGGCAGCATCATAAAATGGAGTAAAAATAGCCTCTTCAACAAATGGTGCTGGGAGAACTGGACAGCAACATGCAAAAAGATGAAACTAGAACACCAACTTACACCTTACACAAAAATAAACTCAAGATTGATAAAAGACTTAAATATAAATCGTGACACCATTAAAGTACTAGAGGAGAACATAGGTAGGAAAATCTCAGATATATCACGCAAAAACTTTTTTACAGACATGTCCCCTAGAGCAAGAGACATAAAGGAAAGAATAAACAAATGGGACCTCATCAAAATAAAAAGCTTCTGCACAGCTAAAGAAAACAGTATCAAAATA
>PVIA01017518.1:0-15462 GCA_004024845.1 Tonatia bakeri
ATAGCCTTATGGGAACTCCTTTGTAGGTTACTGTCTCCTTATCTCTTGCTGCTTCTAGAATTCTTTCCTTCATTTTTAGCTTGGCTAATGTAATTATGATATGCCTTGGCATGTTCCTCCTTGAGTCCAACCTCTTTGGGACTCTCTGAGCTTCCTGGACTTCCTGGAAGTCTATTTCCCTTGCCAGATTGGGGAAGTTTTCTTTTAATATCTGTTTAAATAAGTTCTCAATTTGTTGCTCTTCCTCTTCCCCTTCTGGTACCCCTATAATTCGGATGTTGGAACGTTTAAAGACGTTCTGGAGGTCCTTAAGCCTCTCCTCAGTTTTTTGAATTCTTGTTTCTTCATTCTTTTCTGTTTGGTTGTTCCTTTCTTCCTTCTGGTCCACTCCATTGATTTGAGTCCCAGTTTTCTTCCCCTCACTATTATTTCCCTGTGCATTTTCCTTCATTTCTCTTATCGTAGCCTGCATTTGTTCATCTAATTCATGTCCAAAGTCAACCAATTCTGTGAGCATCCTGATCACCAGTGCTTTGAACTGTGCATCTGATAGGTCGGTAATCTCTTGGTCACTTAAAAAAATTGGCTCTGGGGCTTTCAATTCTGTTTTAGCCATCTTTTTTATTTTCCTTTGGTTTGGTTGCAGCTGTTTCGTAAGGGCGGTGGAGCCTTAGGTGTTCACTGGGGCGGGGCACCCCAGTTGCTGGGTTGTGACGTTATATGTAGGGGCGGGGTCTGAGAGGGAACAATGGTACCTGCTCCACTCTCTCTAGGACTTCTGTCCCCTCCACTGCCTCCCACAAGCAAATTGGGCCCTTCCGGTGCTGGCTCCCAGGTGGGTGGGCTTGTGTACTTTCTCGGACTCTGTGGGTTTCCCCGAGAAGTCTCATGTGCGGCTGAGAGAATCTCCCGGACTCAGCTCCCAGTCGGTGCTCTTAAGCTTTGAAACCTGGTGGTGCTGGGTCCCTGGGCAACTCGGTCCGTGTCGCTGCCTGTTTTTGCTTAGTTTGTCTGCGCGCGAATGTGTGGCTGTGGACAGCCAGCTGCCTTGAGCCCCTCATGGGGTCTGGTAGTCGCCTCCCGAGTCAGGGTCTGCCACCGGTCCATCAGCTGCCTTCTGCGCCCTGTGCGCCCGCGCCTGTCAGCTAGCGCTTTTTCCCGCCGGGACCCCCTGACCCCTCTCCGCCGGCCTCTGACTCCACCCCTCCTTACTGGTCTGGATGTACTGTAGTCCGACTTCCATTCAGTTCATTTCTCTCTGTTCTGGTTGTTTTTTATTTCTCAATTTTTGCTGTCCTTAGTTTTGGTTGCACGAGGAGACACAATGCGACTACCTATGCCTCCATCTTGGCTGGAATGGAACCCTCACACAGCAATATTTTCACTGATACATCCCCCAGAGCAAGGGACATAAAGGAAAGAATAAACAAATGGGATCTCATCAAAAGAAAAAGCTTCTGCATGGCTAAAGAAAACAGTATTAAAATAAAAAGAGAACCAACCACATGGGAAAACATATTTGTCAATGATACCTCAGACAAGGGTTTAATCTCCAAAACATATAAAAAACTCACACGACTCCACTCTAAGAAGACAAGCAACCAAATTAAAAAATGGCCAAAGAACTTTAACAGACAATTCTCCAAGGAGGACAGGGGACCCAGAGACACATGAAAAGATGCTCAGTATAGCTAGCTATCAGAGAGATGCAGATTAAAACCACAATGAGATACCCTTTCACACTAGTCAGAATGGCCATCATAAACAAAGCAACAAACAACAAGTGTTGGAGAGGTTGTGGAGAAAAGGGAACCCTAGTGCACTGCTGGTGGGATTGCAGACTGGTACAACCACTCTGGAAACCAGGATGGAATTTTCTCAGAAAACTAAAAATCGATCTGCCTTTTGACCCAGCAATTCCACTGCTAGGATTATATCCTAAGAACAGTGAAACACCAATCCAAAGAACCTTTGCACCCCAATGTTCATAGCAGCACAATTTACAATAGCCAAGTGCTGGAAGCAACCTACGTGCCGATCAGTCAATGAATGGATCAAAAAACTATGGTCCATTTACACAATGGAACCCTACACAGCAAAAAGAAAGGAGCTCCCACCCTTTGCAACAGCATGGATGGAACCCGAAAGCATTATGCTAAGCGAATAAGCCAGGTGGTAAAAGAAAAATACCATATAATCTTACCTTTAACAGGAACCTAATCAACAAAACAAACAAAGAAGCAAAATATAACCAGACAGTGAAATTGAGAACAGGCTGACAGTGACCAGTGGGGAGAGGGGAGGGAATTTCAGGGGAAAAGGGGAAGGGTTTGCAATGACAAGTATAAAGGACACATGGGCAAAAACAAGACAGGGCGTTGGAAATGGGAGGGAGGTAAGGAGGGCTGGGGGGGTGAGCTTGGATGGGGGTAAAGGGCAGAAAACTGTACTTGAACAACAATTAAAAAACATTTAAAAATATTTTAAGTGATTTGAAGAGACAAACTTAAGTTTTCTGGGAAACACATGTTTAATTGATGCTTGAAAAGTAGAAAATATTTCATTCCTTCTTTTCATTAAAATTACATATTTTTTCATAAAAATTTAAATATAGAAAAAAACTGAAGTCTCCCCTAATTACCACTTATAACCCCAGTCTTCTACTTTGGAGTGACCACTCTTAGCAACCTAAAACTATATGTATCCTTCCAGATCATTATCCTGCATGTATGTACACACATACCTATAGAATATAGGTATATAGAACTTTCTGCTCACACACTTCTGACACCAATGTATGGGGGTTTTCTACACCAAGCAATTCTCCAGTTCTCTGTGAACACAAATTGTAATTTAATTCAACCCTGATGCCAACTAACCAGAATAGTGTAAGGGCTCATTCCCACAAGACTCCTCCATAATTTTGTTACAAGTGTTGAGTGCTCAGGATGCCCACAGTTCTATCCAACTTGGCTACAAATTGGAGGCTCCCAAAACCCCCTCCTCACATCTGATAATTTGCTATAATGGCTTACAGAACTCAGGGAAACACTTTACTTATGTTTACTGTTTATTGTAAGGGTCCTGAGTACAGGAGCTTCTATCACTGACAAGATGGGGTATACCATCCTCCTGACACATGAATGCCTACTGGGAAACTCTCTAAGCCCAGTAGTTTAGGCATTTTTATGGAGAATCCTTCACATAGGCATGATGTATTATTAATTCATTCTACAGGTCCTCTCCCCTCCCTGGAAGATAGAAGGTAGAGCTCAAAGTTCCAAGGTTCTAATTAGGGCTTCATCCTTCTAGTGACCAGTGCCATCCTGAAACCAACCAGGAGCCCATCAAGAGTCGCCTCACTAGATGTTCCCATTACCCAGGAAATTACAAGGGTTTTAGGAGCTCTGTGTCAGAAACTGGAGAAGACCAAGTATTAGAAAAAGAGATGTCCTAACACCCCATCACTCAGGAATTACAAAGGATATTAGGAGCTCTGTGTGAGGAAAGGGTGAAGATGATGTAGGAGACCAAATAAGTAAACACTTATTACATTACAAAACCTTACTTCCCACTAGTCACAAACACAGTCTGTCCACATAGCCCAATCACTCAGTCCTGCCTCCTACCTGGGTGGAAACTACCCCTCTGCTTCTTTCTTAAATGACCTTTCTGCTATTCAATTTCTATACAGCCTTCCTGACTTCCAGACCAAGAGAGTCTCTCCCCTGATATTTTCTTTGAACTCCTATTATAGCAACATATTGTTTGGTATGTTTTCAATCTGTCATTTACTGACTACATTTTCCTTTCTGGAAAAGGAAAATGTAGAAAAAATTTACTGAGCTTAAAGCAAAGACAGAATGATATAGTGTAGAAAAGATTTTGAATTCTGCCCTATTTTGGGGAAACTGATGAAAACAAACAAACAAACAAACAAACAAAACAATCAGCCTTGGGTTGTCGTTTTTTTTAAAAACACTCTTATGGATAGTTCTCCAGCACAGATCATGGTACCTGACACAGAGAAAGCAATTTACAGACATGCAATGAACATATCAACTATCAGAAATTCCCATGAACTAAAGAATGTTCTTTAAAGTTTAAAATGGTTGCCTGCAAGAAAAAAAACCCCATCTAATGGAAAAACTGATTTATTTGGAAGACAACCAATAGTTTGTAATGAACATACTCCTTGTTTGGTAAATCTTCAATATCAGTAATATTAACCTTAATTATTTCTTCACTGTTTCTCTCTTGGTAAAACAGAGTTAACACATTGCATACCACATAGAAATCTCTAAGACATACACCAAGGACCACATGTTTTTGTGCAAACTGCAAGTTATTTAAATCATCATAACTACAGATCATAATGCACTTTAGGTGTTGTTTTCAATAATTATAACATTTTTATTTACAAAAACAATTAAACAACTAATTAAACAGCTAGTTAAACAATTAAAGTTCCTAGTACTTTTTAAACGTATGGTACTGCATAAAACATTTTCCTCTATGAAAAGGGACCAAACAAAAGTTATGTAAGTATCTAGATTCACTCCTTTTTCCATGGGTGGCACAAACTCTGCAGGCTCTGGTATGAAATTTTCTTTCCATGTACGTTCATGCTGCTTCTTATCACCTGACAACCTTTTGGGTGGATCTTTACGAGGTGCTCTCCTTGCACCCCCAGGGGAAGGGCTGGACAGATCTGTTTCTGGTTCCGGAGAGCCTTCATTATTGTCATCAGTTATCCAGTCTCTCGCCATTGATAGCAGAAACTGTTCTTCATTTCTTCTTGGCCTTTGTTGATAGTTTCTATTTCCTTTTTCATGTTTTTATAGTTTGCAATGAGCTCATTGTAGCTTCCCTGTAGTTTCTGGTAGCTCATTGTGAGCTCATTGAGCTTTCTGACAATCACTTTGAACTCATTATCTGATAATTGAGTTGCCTCTATTTCATTTAGCATTCTTTCTGAGGCTTCCTCCTTTCCTTTCATTTGGGAATTGTTTCTTTGTCTTCCCATTGTTTGTGAGACTCTTCTGATAGCAGAAACTGTTTATACTTCATTTTTGCTTGTGGATTGAGGCACACTAAGCACGAGAAAACTCGTGAGTGGTCCTTAAGTTGTTAAAAAAGAGTTCGTGTAAATCCTAAGGCTCAATATGTACAAAATGCTTTTTAAAAGGCTTATGTTGACATATTTGTGACAATGGTAAATAGCAAAAGGGATTATATTACTGACAAGCTTCATAATTTTCACTTGTGTCATGTTCATGTTTTCCTCTAGCCAAGAATTCATTCAGAAAAATTAGGTCTCACAGTCTTTTTTGAAGAATAATCAAGAGAAATAATAGCAACTCTTGATAAACACCTTCCTAGTTTTTAATGAAGAACCACTCTGGAGAAAGCCATTTAAAAATTATTTCATTGAAAATTCTTAGTTATATGTAATAATACTTTGTTAGAGAAATGTGTTGTTCTGGCTACACATTAAACTGTTAGACAACAAAGCTCTTCAAACCTCCTTCAATGGAAACCTATCTTTAAAATGTTATTTCATTAACTAATTAGAATAAACGGGCCTTTAAAAACATCTTTTTCTTTTCAAAATATTTTATTTACTTATTTTTTGGAGAAAGGTAGAGGGAGAAAAAGAAGGAGAGAAACATTGATAGGTTTCCTCTCTTATGTACCCCTTCCAGGGACTGAACCCACAACCCAGACATGTGCCCTGACCAGGAATCAAACCAGTGACCTTTTGCTCTGCAGTACCACGAGCAACCAATTGAGCTACACTGGTCAGTGATTAACTGCTATGAATGAGTTTTATATGCAGTTGTTTGGATATGCATTTATTTTCTGGGAAGAAGGTAGGCCTTCTAATGCTTTTAACAAATTTCAAATGATCCAAAGTGTCAGGAATCATGGTGTCACTGGCATGACTTGGTTCTCAATCAGTGCTTACCTCAAGATATAACTTGTAACTTTTTACATGGAAAAAATCCCAGACAATAGTGATTAAAAAGGTGGGAGCTGGAATCAGATATCTGACTAGCATCTGAACCCCAACTTCACTGCTTGTTAACTGAGTAAACTTGCCAAAGGAGACTTCACACTTCAGCCTTAGATCCACATTTGAAAATCAGGAAATAAGATTGTATTGTATTTCATGAGATTGTTATGGGTAAAAGTGATGGTGCAAGAAAAACTTAGCAAAACACCTGGCGTACACAGAGTTCAATACAACATTAGCTATCACTGATATTGCCTGCTTTTCACTTATCCTTTGTGAAGGCAGAATCTCACAGATACCACTGCCTTGTGAAAGGTAGTTAAAAGGGGCTGAGCAGGTGGTTTTCTGGCCCTTCATAAAACTTTTCCTGGCTTGGTCAATAGTATTTCACACGTCAACACCTCAGTCTTGAATTGATAGTGAGAACTACAATCTGCATTAACTTCTGAATCTTAAGTGGGGAAAATATTGATTCATCTGGACATCTAGACCAGTTTCAAGTAAGTTTTGGATTTAAGACTGTTCATTGTTATTTTGTGGGGAAGCATTGGGGGTTGAAATATTTCTTTTTCATTTTGTAACTTTCATTGCTATTTGACTAGTCAACTCATACATATGTATTTCAACTGGGGTTTGTTGGGTACAACAATTAATTACAGGCCATTTAGGAATCAATGCACTACATTAGAATGATAGAGGCTTTTTTCTTTATTATTTGTATTATGAAAACCTAATTATAATACAAAATAAATAAGATAAAACCTAGAGTCTCATACCAGAGAAAACTGCCTAGAATTCTTCAATATCCAAGTTATTTTTAGTTTTTACTGATTCCTGGCAGAACCCTCAGTATTTTCAACATAATTGGACAAAAAAAGTACTAAACCTACTTTCTTCCCACTATAATCAGGAAGTTCATGTTCAATTGTTATTTCTTGAACTTAAAATTTCAACACTGTTGACTTTACTGGAGTGTAACACGTACTGGTTTTTGTCCTCTAATTTTTGATGACCCCATTCCTGCAAAGTGTACTTTGCCTATAAAGAGCAGTTTTTGTCTTCCTGCATGTGAGATTTTTACTGGAAAAGAAAACTGGCTAGATGGATTCTTACAAAGTTATGTGAAGACTGAATAACAATCTGATATAGGTCTTCACCATTATCTTAGCTCTTCCCTCCTTAGTTTATTTGGCCTGCAGAGGTTGGGAGAAGTTGCTTTAGAGGCATTTCGCTTTCTTTACCCTCATTCTCCCCCACCCCAATAAAAGGCCTTTATTATAGTAACACAGTTCCATATTTAACTAAAAAGTGTTACAATAAGAGCAGCAGCAACAACAAAAAAATCAGGGCTAAGGGCTAGGAGGTAGAAGACATATAAACAAATTCTTGTCATCTAAGTGAACTTTCAGATTGAGTTAATCCTACATTTAATTTACCTATAAAGGCTACATTTTATCTGTGGCAGTAGATGCAGACACATACTCCTTTTGAAAAAAATATTAGAAAGTGTGAGTTATTCAAAGTTAGCCATGTTTCAATGGTTGTCAATTCAGCATAGACAAATACATCAGAAATATTTTCTTTCTTCAGTGAAGGTATTACCAGTGCTTTGTGCAGTCCTCCTGAAAGTACTCCCATTCACCACAGTTACACCTCAGAGGCTGAAGGGGACTAACCAAGCTTTAGCAGCCCTTCCTACCTCCACCCCTGTATCCTGTTGCCCAAAGACTATCTACCTCCTACTGTTTCCTTTTTGCATTCTGACTCTTAAAAAACAAACAAGTCAATGGGTTAACATGGGGAACACTTTTTTTGGGTACTGATATCTGTAGTTAAATAAAAGATTTAGGGTTAATGTATCAAAGCTTTCTATTTATAAAATAGAATCCTTTCTATGCTCAGAATAAAGTAGGGAATAAAGTATGCTTCCATCAACTTTATTTAAATGATGATAACTTAGAAAATTCTATGATAGGAATAATTAGTCATTGAGAATTTTAACTAAATAGTTTTAATATGAAGACTGGAGGGGAAAGTACAGGCTGGAAGAGAAAGTTAAAATTGCTCCAACATCAATGAATTGCTATCTGTACTTCCCCTCAATCTGACTTAAATGATAAACTTTCTTTAAAAGGTTAGACTGGACTGAAGTAGAACCATGCCAATAAAACAACACAATTCACTCTGAGAAAATTAACAGAAATAATCCCAGATATTTTCAAACACATAAATTATAAGAAATTCTCAATGTTCAACTTTGCTGAAAATATTAAGGCCTCTATTAAAATGCCCCTTCTGAGCCTGCTGCAGTCTTTTGCAAATTCTTAACAGATGAAAATCTAATGGCTTCAGATAAATAGAGCATGTGAGAAAAGAGAAGCACAAAAGCAATACACATTGATAGGGACTATCCAAAGCAGTGACCCCCCCAACCTTTTTAGCACCAGGGACTGATCCCGTGGAAGACAGTTTTTCCATGGACAGGGTGCAGGGGATGGTTTCGGGATGATTCAAGCACATTACATTTAAGCTCAGCTCCTGCTGTGCAGCCCTAAGAGGTACCAGTCTGCTTGTGGAGCCTGGGTACCGCTGATGCAAAGCATCTTTAAAAAAATCTCATCACCTAATATATTAAGTCAAAAAGAGCCTTAAATGTTTAACTGGAGAAAAAAACCCTGAAATTAAGTTCCTCTTGGAATATACATTCTCTGCATCAGACAAGGGTGATAGGTCCTAGCAGGGCAGCTCAGTTGGTTAGAACATTCTCCTGATCCACCAAGGTTGTGGGTTTGATACCAGGTCAGAGCACATGCAAGAATCAGCCAATGAATGGATAAATAAATGGAACAATAAATTGATGTTTCTCTCTCTCTTTTTTTTTTAATTTAAATGAATGTTCAAGTACAGTTTTCACCCCCTTACTCCCATTCAAGTCTGATGTTTCTCTCTTAAAACGACAAGTGAGCACTGGCTGGTGGGGTTCAGTGGATTGATTGCCAGCTTTTCGAACCAAAGGGTCATAGATTAGATTCCCAGTCAGAACACATGCTTAGGTTGCAGGCCAGGTCCCCAGTAGGGGGCGTGTAAGAGGCTGGAAGAAACACACTGATGTTTCTCTCCCTCCCTTCCCCCTCTCTAAAAATAAATAAAATATTAATAAAAAAAAAAAAAGACAAGGGTGATAAATGGGTAGAAGGATCCTGGAGTGCCATGAAAGCAAAGCATGTAAGTCTACGATATTCAAATTTTTCCTGAGTACCTATTTATCATACTGTTCATTACCTTAAGAACACTAAAATATTTTTAAGGGCTTTCATACAGATACAATCCTCCCTAAGCTTATTCTCTCCATGCTTTCAAATTCTGAAAGAAAATAAACCTGTCACTTTAGAGGTCAGTTTTCTTTTATATTATCTTTCAATGCTTACTACTATTTATCAGTTAAAATTCATTTTTCAACACTTATACGTTGGGAGTTAACAGAGCTCTCAGTGGCATGCCTTCTTGTAAATGGGATAATGGAACAGAAAACTGTGTCTTACACTCCAATACAAGCAAGTACTATAATAATAGTGCTTCTGGATGGCTGATGCAATTTGTTGGTATGGTCAATATTTTGGTACTAAAACAGTGGCAACAAGAAGAAGAGGACTGACAAACTAAGGTAAAAACTTTAGTTGCTTTAGTGAGTTTGTGGAGTTGTGATTTATAAAGATGTAGAGGGCTAGGCATATAAAGAACAGAAGAATATAAAGAACTTCCTGGACTAAATCAAGATCCTGCAAGAAAAAAAAGTATTAGTTTATTTGTTTATCTTTTAAGCAGCTGGAAAATACTGACAAGACAGTAATATGAATTTGATGTCCATTTTAAATAATCATTGCAGTTTAATATTTGCTAACTTTGCTTCTTTCTCTAACATTCTTGTTTGCTCCTCTTGGGAATCTGAACTTGTATTCTTGGTTTAGAGAATAAGGGAGTGGTAGGATGAAGGAAGAAGGCAATGTAGGAGGTTGAAAGTTGTCTGTTTTATATAATTTTGGAGCTGGAAAGGGAAATTAGAGGTCAAAGTGGTTCAAACGTTGATTTTAGAACAGGAAATAGTAGTAAAGGATAATTAAGCTCCACACAGAAGTCCTAAAAAAGTGGGTGGGGTCAATGCAAATTAAGCAAGTAAATCATTAAACAGTTTGAAGCAACCTTTGTTCCTCAGTTGAGAATGCCAGCATTGCTCATTTATTTTGGTAGACAGATTTCTAAAAATTATCCTTAAGAGTCAGCTAGTTTAATGGAACTCTGGATCAGGTTTATGGAGACAAAGTGCACAGCCCTACAGCCTCTGTGCAAAATCCAGCAAGACTCTTCTCCTCTCCATTTTAGGTTACTTTTAAGCACTTTACTGGAGGAAAAATGAAAAAATAAAACGCTCTTATTTTCTCAAAGAAAGCAGTATGACTGCAGAAGCCAAATCTACATTCAAAAATTTAAACTATGTATAGGATAACCTGGTGGTTACCAAATTGTACTCAACTCCTTTCTTCACCTACTTATCTTTTCTCCCAGCTCAATTCCGGTGCCAGCCAGGATCAGTACACACCCCCAGGGCTATTTCATTCCATTGGCTGGCGGGCCATCCAGCGGTCAAAACCCTTCAGATTTACTGTCAGGACGCCCGGTGTTTGTCAGAGATGTTACTCTGCTCACGTACTACTTTTACAAAATAAAAGCTGTCAGCGTAGAAATAGAACTTAATTTAAAAGACCCAAGTGTAATAACTAAATTCACTTGGTGAATAAAGCTCTATATTTTAAATCTAGAAGGCAATTCATTTTGTATGTTACTGCATCACCTGTCACTGATGTAAAAAGAGTGAAAAAAGTCGTAAAATAATTATTTCATAATCTGCATTCAAGTGAGTCATAGAAGCCCACAAAAACTTGCAGGAGCCACAATCTGATGGTTCAGTCATTCCCTTTTCTAGAAGTGCATTTTGTCAGGACCCACCATGTGTCACATACACTAGGATCAAAAGAGCAGGGTAGTGCTACTATGCGCATAGCATCAATATAGGTACGAGCACAGGGGAGAGGGATAGGACCAACTCTCGTTGGTTAAGACGGAAAAATCACTACCCACCCGAGCCAGACACATCTGAGGTGAGGGCTGGGAGGGAGAAGAACATGGGGGAAGGGCCAGCGCCCGCCCGGGTTGGACGCAGCAGTGGTCCCCCGGGGCAAGCAGGAGGTCGGGCCGCGGGGAACGGCGCCAGGAGCTCGGGTCGGCTCTCACCTCCCTTGCAGGGTGTGCGGTGCTGGCTGTGCTGGGCTCGGTAGCCTTCGATGACCTCCCAGGAACCGTTGTCGCGCCGGATAGGGAAGGACAGGCTCAGCACATGGTTGCAGGGCTTGATGATCCGCAGGATGCCGCGCACCCGGTTCCGCTTCTGCTCCTCACTCTCCCGGGTCTTGAGGTCCTCCACCAGCTTGTCCTCCACGATGCTGGCACCGCGGTCGAAGAAGCCCTCCACCATCTTGAAGAAGTTGGGGTCGTCCTCGTGGTCAGCCGCCGCTTCGCTGTAGTGTCGTCGGGAGGGCAGCGCGAGCCCCGTCTGCGGAGCAGCGGCGGCCGGCTGCCCGCGGGCCCGGCCCAGCAGCGCAGCGGAGTCGGCTGCCGCTGTGCCCAGGGCTGCGGGCCCGACGCGAGAAAGCAAAAGCGCTTCGCCCAGGCAGCGGTACATGGCGGCGGGGCGGAGACCGCGAAGGATAGAAGCTGTGTGAAGCTCCGGGACCGTGGAAGGGAAGATGGGCCCGGAGCAGGCTGCCCTTTTGAGCCGCAGCTTCCTGCCTTCCTAGCTGTCCCCTCCCCTTTCGCGCTCCACGCCTAACCCGGAGGACGGACTTTGGGGCCGGTGGCCCACGTCGTCAGTGACTGGCAGGGCGGGGGACGCTCGCCACCGAGGAAGCCGGGCCTCCGCCTCCGCCAAGGCCTCGCCAGATCTTTCAGACGGCGGCGCATGCTGGCGGGGGCGCGCGGGGCACTAGGGGCCGCGCAGGCGCGTTCTCCCGGCGCGCAGGCTCACACGCAGGCTCACGAGGCCGCGGGGCGGGGCTGCGGTCCCCGCTGGCGGCTGGAATCGGCAGGAGTCTCAGTTCTGGGTTTAACCCGCGCTTGGCGGGGTGGAGGGGGGCTTGAGGGGGACCTCTTTGGGGGGAGGGGGCCCGTCCGGAAAGGGGGCGCTCCGGCCTCTGGAGGGCGCTGAGAGGCCGGTCCGTGGACTTCGCCCGGATGAAGGTGGTGCTGTCTGGCGGCTGGCCGGGGTGAGTGAGTCAGGGGTGTCCCTCCTTTCCGCCTTCGGGCGGGGCGGGCAGGGCAGGGCAGGGCCGTCATCTTGTCAATCCCTGGGGCGGTCTTGAGGGAAGACCTCAAAGCCGCGATTGAAGGCCCGGCAAAGGGCTTGTCTTCCCTGCTTGCACGGAGACTGTGAAGAATTTAATGTCATTCGCAGCTGAATTTTTGAGGTGGTTTGCAGAAACTGGAAAGGAGAAAGCCTGGAACCTGGGGGAATCCCTTACCGGCTGGCTTTTCCCACTTTTTAATTTTGCTCCCTTTAACCCCTCAACAATGTTGAGATAAAATAGTTGTGTAAATAACTTGTAGTTTTCTGAAATTTACTGACTGTGCTTCCCCTTTTAAGTGTGGAGGAAAAAGGGTGCTGTAATAAATCATGAATTCCTAACTGGGCTGGTCATGGTGGGAATACAGTTTCTTTAGTAAAAGGTTTATCTTTGCCTTAAGCAAGACCTGTTCTTTGTTTCTGTGCAGCTAGGTTAACACACCTTTGAAATACTTTCAGACCCCTTCTTATAAAAGGTGACCACCATCTAGGGAGCACTTAATCTTAACTGTCCTGTAATCTGATCCATGCCTTGCTTTCTTCTACTTTCAAGTAATCTTCCTCATGGGCCCTCTTTAATTCCACATAAGTAAACGAAACTGCAAAACGTATTCCGGCTGGGACGTCTCTGGGCCACACATTAAGTACAGAAACACTAACGAAAACTGATGAGCAAAAAACAGATTTTAAGTAAGTGTACAATTTTGTGTTGGACTGCATTCATACCCATCCTGGCCGTGGGTTCCTGGCAATGTCGTCAGTTTTGGTTCAAATGAACTCGTGAAAATTCTCTACAGGTTTCGGTGTTTAGTACATCGACAGAAATATGTTTTTGAAATAGCCTAAAAACAGACACTCCAGGAAATTCTTTCTTAGTAATGTATATTACCGTATTATTAAACGGTCCAGAATAGGATTTGTAAATTTTAAGCTACATGAAGGTTTAGTTATGTACTTACGCATACATGATGAGAAATAATGCTCCCATAGGTAAATTTGATGCTTGTAAAAGTCTAACATCTGTTTTTAAGACAGCTACCAAAGGCCACATACTAACTTTAGTGATCCTACTGTATTTTGGTGGTTTTAAAAGCCATCTTTTTGATTTGCAAAACTATTTGATTTGTTTTCTGATATTCACTTTATCTCTCAGAATATGAAAGAGATTGTTAAGTCTCACAGTATCCTGCAAAGTATAAGGTGACAGCCTGGACTGGTTAAATTACATTCATTTATCAGTGTACTCTCAAAACAAAAAAGTTACAGCTGATAATTTTACTTTATTTGCTAGATAGAAGATAGTTACAATTTATATTTGTATTGTGTTTTCTAGCGAAAAATATTCTGAGCTGAATCCTGAATTTGCCTTGTTCATCAAAAGATTAAGTTACCAAATTTCCTTTTCATTTGATAGTATTAACATTGCAACTTCCCCTTCCCCCAAAACCTTAATGTTCCAGAATAGAGTGATTAGAATCAGTAAACATGTGGACATGTTTTTGTCTCTCCAGATGAAATTCTGTGGTATGTGTTGAGGAAAGTGGTTTAGAAACTCAGTTTTATTGTCCTTATCTTTTTCTTGATAAGCATTGCCTTCAATAAATGTTTAACTTTGCTTTCTCCAAGTCTTGTTCACTCAGATTCAAGAAGGTGGAAAGGTTATGGAAGGAGTGAGGAAATTATTTTTAATTGGGAGTCTTCTATGTGTAGATATCTTACAAAATGGCTCCACAAGAACCTTATAAAGTACCTGTTTTTAGTTTTAAAATATTATATTTTTAAATTATGTACATGTATGAACCCTGGCTGGCGTAGCTCAGTGAATTGAGTGTGGGCCTGCAAATCAAAGGGTCACCCGTTTGATTCCCAATCAGGGCACATGCCTGGGTTGCGGGCCAAGTCCCCAGTAAGGGGGTGCAAGAGAGGCAACCACACATCGATGTTTCTCTCCCTCTCTTTCTCCTTCCCATCCCCTTTCTCTAAAAATAAATAAAGAAATGAAATCTTTATGTGTGTGTGTGTGTATATATATATATATATATATATATATATATATATAAATTATATACATGTATGAAATTTCAAACAGTACAGGTGTTACAGAGCAAGGCCCAAACAAGCAAAGGGGCCCAGGAGCCCGAGAGGGTGATGCTCTTACTGAAAGAAATTCGGGTCCGTCTTGTCCGCCGCCATATAGGAAAGATATCTCTCAATGCCAGAGATTGGTGAAAAGGAAAGGAAAACGTTTATTTTGTGCTATACAAAACTTAAGGCAGTGACCTAATATTTTTTATCAAAAAATCTTAAAGTCCCTTAAAACACTCACTAAACGCACACAGTTCTTCCTTCCCCCCTTGCCCCGTATGGGGTACCGTATCTCAGGAAAGGAAAAATAGAAGTCCAGTCTCAGGCAGTGTCTGGATCTTCCCAGTAATCTGTGCTTGGCTGGTAGGCCTCCCTTGGTTCTCAGCACCATCAGCTGTGTCGCCAGAATCTCTGCTAAAACTGGGTGACGGTTCCCCCTACTACTGCTGTGGGGGAACCCACTCTGGCAAAGGTGCGTGGTCCTCTCCACCAGTCCAGCCACGTGGTCCTCTTTCCTCTGCAGGATCACGGGAGTCCCCACTCAGCCAAATCCGTGTGGTTCTCTCTTCCACAGAGATGCAGGAGACCTATACTCAGCCAAATCCACGTGGTTCTCCCCACAGAGCTGTGGGGAGATGGGGTTGCCACTCGGCATTGGCCGAGTGGCAACTTTCTGCTAAATCCACATGGTGAATTCTCTCTCACAGGGCTGTGGATGCCCTCTACTCTGCCAAAGCCTCGTGGTTCTCCCCTCTATGGCTGCCGTGCCTGGGTTTAAATCCCCGCGCCAAACTTCCTCTGCAGCCCTATTTCCGACTCCTCCTACACTTGGCCACACTTGCCCTCAATCTGCTGTCCTTTCCAGCTTTTTCTGGCCACCATCATGGGTCTGGGCAAGTGTCACCCCATGTCCTGGAACCAATCTCCTCCGAGCTCCCACCCAAGCACTGAAACTCAGGGGACCTGC
>PVIA01017519.1:0-15459 GCA_004024845.1 Tonatia bakeri
ATGAAATAAGCCAGGCAGTGAAAGACAAATACCATATGATCTCGCCTATAAGTAGAACCTAGTCAACAAAACAAACAAATGAGCAAAACAGAACCAGAGACATAGAAATAAAGAACAAACTGACAGGGGCCAGAGGGGGGGGAGAGGGGGATAAGAGGGGAAGGAAAGGGAAGGGTCAAGTGAAGGAACATGTACAGAGGATCCATGGACAGGGATAGTGGGGTGGGGATTGTCTTTGGGAGTGGGGGTTGGATGGGCCAGGGGAGAGTAACGGGGGAGAAATGGGGACAACTGTAACTGAACAATTTAAAAAAGGCAATAAAAAAGATTAATGAGACCAAGAACTAGTTCATAGAAAAGATAAAATTGATAAATCCTTAGCAAAGCTCTTCAAGAAAGGTGGGGAGAATAAATTAGAAATGAAAAAAGGAGAACTGACCATTGACACAACAGAAATATAAGATAAGAAAATACTGCAAACAATTATATGCCAAGAAATTGGACAACCTGGAAGAAATGTATAAATACCTATAAACTTATAAGCTTCCAAGACTGAATCGGGATGAAATAGAAAATCTGAATAGACTGATAACTACTAATAAAATTGAATCTGTAATAAAAAAACTCCCAACAAACAAAAGATCTGTATCTGATGGTTTCAGGTGAATTTTACCAAACATTCAAAAAAAGAATTAATACCTATTCATATCAAAATATTCCAAAAATTTTAAGAGGAGGGAAGGCTCCCAACTCATTTTATAAGTTCAACATTATACTAATACTAAAACTAGACAAAGACACTACAAAAAAAGAAAGTTATAAGCCAATATCCCTTATGAATCCCTTATAGATGCAGTGGTCCTTAATAAAATATTAGCAAACCAAATTTAACAATACATTACAAAGATCATACATATGAACAAGTGGGATTTATTCTCAGGATGAAAGGTAAGTTCAAATTCTGCATATCAATTAATGTGATACACCCCATAAACAAAATGAAGGATAAAAGTCATATGATCATATTAATAAATGCAGAAAAAGCACATGACAAAATCCAACATCCATTTATAATAAAAACTCTCGAGAGTGAGGATAAATGGAACATATATCATCATAATAAAGGCCATATATGACAAACCCACAGCTAACATCATATTTAATGGTGAAAAGATAAAAGCTTTTTCTTTAAGATCAGGAACAATACAAAGATGTCCACTTTTGTCAATCCAAATTGGAAAAGAAAAGGTAAAACAGTAATTATTTATAGATGACATGATACTATATAGAGAGAGAATCCTAAAGATTCCATATACACACACAAAAAAAACTATTGGATAAATGAATTCACTGAAGTAACAGACTACAAAATTAATTTTCAGAATCAGTTTAATTTTTATATACCAATAATAAACTATCAGAGAAATTAATAAAAGCATCCCATTTGCTTTGCATCCAAAAGAATAAAATGCCTAAGAATAATTTAACCAAGGATGCAAAAGACTGTACTCTGTGAATTATAAGACACTGAAGAAAGAAAATTAAGAAGATACAAATAAGTGGAAGGATATACCATGCTCATGGACAGGAAGAATTAATATCATTAAAATGTCCATACTACCCACAGCAATCTCCAGATTCAATGCAATCCCTATCAAAATAACAATAGCATTTTTCACAGAACTGTGATAAATAATCCTAAAATTTATTAGAACCACAAAAGATCCCATAGTCAAAGCAATACTGAGAAAGAAGAACCAATTTGGAAGTAACAGACTGCCTGATTTCAAACTGTACCACAAGGCTATAGTAATCAAAACAACATGGTAATCACATAAAAAATATATAGATCAATGGAACAGAAAGGAGATCCCAGAAATAAACCCACACCTATATGGTCAATTAATATATGGCAATAGAGACAAGAATATACAATAGGGTAAAGACAGTTTCTTCAATAAATGGTGCTGGGAAAACTGGACAGATACATGCCCCCCCCCTCAAAAAAGAAAGAAAGAAAGAAACAAGACCATTTTTTTACACCATATACAAGAATAAACTCAAAATGGATTAAGGACTTAAATTTAAGACCCCAAACCATAAATCTCCTAGAGGAAAACATAAGCAGTGTACCCTTAGCAATATTTTTTTGGATATGTTTTCTCAGGCAAGGAAAATAAAAGAAAAAATAAACAAATAGGACTCCATCAAACTAAATAGTTTTTTCATAGTGAAGGAAACCATTAACAAAATGAAAAAACTGCCCTGGCTGGTGTAGCTCAGTGGATTGAGCGCGGGCTGCAAACCAGGCATCGCAGGTTCGATTCCCAGTCAGGGCACATGCCTAGGTTGCAGGCCATGTCCCCCAGCAACCGCACACTGATGTCTCTCTCTCTCTCTCTCTCCCCCTCCCTTCCCTCTCTAAAAATAAATAAATAAAATCTTTTAAAAAGTGAGAAAACCTACTGAATAGAAGATATTCACCAATAATACATCCAATAATAGGTTAACATCTAAATAAGGAATTCATACAACTTGATACAAAAACCCCCCCCCACAATTTGATTTTAAAATGGACAGAGGACCTGAACAGACATTTCTCCAAAGAGAACATACAGACATGTGAAAAGATGCTCAACATCACTAATCAGCAGGGAAGTGCAAATTAAAGCCACAATGAGATATCACCTTGCAACAATCAGAACAGCTTTCATCAATAATCAACAAACAACAAGTGTTGATGAGGATGGGGAGAAAAGTGACCCCTCAACGCTGTTGCTGGGGCTGCAAATTGGTGCAGCCACTATGGAAAACAGTATGGAGGTTCCTCAAAAAATCAAAAACGGTAACATCTTATGACCCCATAATTCTACTTCTGGGTTTTATCTGGTATTCAAAACACTAATTCAAAAAGATATATACACCGCTATGCTTATTGCAGCATTATTCATAACAGCCAAGGTATGGAAGTAACCTAAGTGCCTGTCGATAAGGTGATTGGATAAAGATGAGTGAGATATTTATTTATTTATTTATTTATTTATTTGGCCAGGAAAAAAAGAATGAATTCTTACCCTTTGCAACAATATGGGTGCTAACTGGGATAAATCAGGCAGAGAAAGACAAATACCATATGGTTTCACTTATATGTGGAATCTAAAGAACAAAGTAAACAAACAAAACAGAAACAGACTCATAGATGCAGAGAACAAACTGATGGCCGCCAGATGGGAGGGGTCTGAGGGCCTGGGTGAAAAAGGTGAAGAGATAAAGAAGTAAAAGTTGGTCATTATAATAGTCATGAGGATGTAAAGTACAGCATAGGGAATATAGTCAATAATGTAATTAACTGTATAGTGCCATATAGACTTATCAGGCGATCACTTGGCAAATTATATAAATGTCTAACCACTCTTCTACACAACTAAAACTAATAGAATATTGTGTGTCAGCTGTCATGAAAAATTTTTTAAATTAATTTTAGAAGGGGTAGAGCAGTGGGCATCCCAGACAGGATGCTGCTGCAAGCAAAAGTCCTTCCTGGGGAACAGAGAGTGGCTCAGTTCCTGAGACGGCAGAGCATGGAGCTCAGCCCACCCCAGCCCTGGGTCTAGTCCCTGCCCCACCAGCTGTGTGACCTTGGCCAGCCTACCCCCTGAGCCTGTTTTCCATGGCTGTAAAATGGAACTCCTAGAGACGTGAACACTATGGGATTACATGTGATTATGCCTGATGCACAGCCCTTGGAACCTAATAATGAATGTGAACGCTTACATTTTATTAAGAGTATGAATTGAGTAGTCAGTGATGAGGATGAAGTAAGCTGGTGTTAGGTTCCAAAGGGACCTGAAGCCAAGGCAGAAAGTTTGGACTTTATTCTGTAGGCAGCAGGTGTCTAGAAATAGTGCTTGAGCAGGTACGTGATACGATCAGAGCTCCGTTCCGGAGGGAGCATTTAGAAGGCAGTGCGAAGAACAGATGTTTAGGTGTGAGGCACCATCCGCAGCAGTGGGGAGCCCAGGAGGGAAAACAGGCTTGGGAGGGACATGGGGATGTCAGCTTTGGAAACTCGTGGTTGACACCAGGCACTGACTGAGCAGAACTGGAGTTGGGGGAGAAACCAGGAGTGTGATTATGTGATGGGGAGTCTTCCGCTTGTTGGAAGCCAACACGCCCACAGTGTGGAACACGAGGAGAGCATGTCAAGGAAAGAAAAGGGCTGAGGACAATATCTTGTGAGAATTCCTTTACTTATGAAGCTGGGGACAGAGCAGGCAGCCCAGAGGAGAGAAGTGGACCGTGAAAGTATTGGTTGGGACCCCGTTCCATTCCTCATTCCAGACCTCACTGCTGTCCTTTATTCTCACTTGTCACCTTGTTTTCAGTGTCTGGTCACTGTTAGAGGACAACCTCTAGCAAGGTTGGTGCCCCTTTAGGGTTTCTCTTCCTGGCAAGGCCACTCTCGCATCCTAATGCCATTAGGAATGGACCCTGAGTGTCCTCTGGCCAGATGGTGAGCACCCTACCTCTGGGTAGCAGAGAGTATTGGGAGAGCTCCAGCCAGCATTTCTACCTGTTTTCTTGAGCTGCTTCGTGTGAGACGTCCTAGTTACAGATTGGAAGTACTCCTTCTGAATCTTCAGTTTTCAGGCATTTATCTCCCCCAGGACAGTTTCCCACTGTCAGCTAATCTATAGGGATATTATAGCATATTGATGCCATTTCTCGTATGATTATTGAACTGCTTAATATGAAACTTCCTGACCAATGTGAATGGAAAAACACATCTGTTTTATTTGTTGTTACACCGGGCATCATTCCCGTGCTGAAAATTTCCAGTGCGTAAAGAGAGCTGAAATGGTGTTTTATGAAATTGTGCTTTGGGAGAGGTGTGCCCTAGCACTCCCTCTGGTTCCTGTGCTTCTCCCTGGAAAGGGAGGTTCAGCAGTAAATGTTACAGACTTCATTAAACGTGCCAATGTGGGTAGTTCTTTGAGGGTGTTTCAAAATCGAATTGGCTGTGGTAGAAGTATTTTTTTTAGGGCAAAATGGTTTTAAGGTCAGAAAAACACACTCTCTGCCATGCCGTTTGATACTCAAAGCTCTATTGTACCTTGAAATCCCCTGGAAACTTTGGGTTTGCATCCCAGATGACTTTTGCTGCCCAGGCTTCATAACTTTAATTCCCTGGAAACAGAACCATACCTAGAGGCAGAACAGCCCAGCTACACTGGGTAGAATGGGGTGGAGAGGGCAAGAGGCTTTGAGGAGCCCAGTTAGGAGCCTCTACCTGGCTCCAGGACCACCCTACCTTCCCTTCACTCACGCTCACTCCCTTGATGAGCTCACTTTTTCTCCTCTCTGGCTTTCTAGCAGTTTCTACCTGGGGTAACTTCCTAATCTTAGACTCAAGTGGAATTTAAGAAACACCAAGCCATCAGGGAGGATAAGAATCAGGCCCCAGGGTGTAGGAGTGACTCCACAGGAACTGGGCTCAGCCAAGGGTGGGCTCAGGTGGAAGCTCAGACTCAGGCAGGACCCAAGGTGGGAGCAGAAAGGGAAGCTGAGTGCCAGGCCTCTCAGGTGCTCCCTGGGAGCCTCTGGTCTGTCAACAGGAGAACTTGGAGCAGAGTCCAAGCCCCACTGGGGTGGAAGAGTGTCAGCCTGAGACTGGGATAAGGCTCGGGAGAGGCATACAGAAGGGGAACTAAGGGTGGGAAGGAGCCCTGAGGAGATTCCCCAGCCTTGGCCCTTAGCATGTAGCCTTGTGGGTGCTCATCACTGCAGGTGCACCCTGGGACCTGGGTGCACCCGGCTGTGGCCTCCACATGGGCAAAGATCCCAAGGCTAAGGCCTGGGAGCCACAGCTCAGCCTGATGGAGCCTCTAGCCTCTGTTCTGCCTGGTCTGAAGGATCCTCGCCCTAGACAAGGGTGTTGCTAGAATGCTGAGGTTTCCCCACCCCGCTTTTCACAGCAGCTCAGCCTGATCTCTCTCACCTTTGAATCCCAAAGCATGTGTTTTCTTTCATAATTTACCGCATCTGACCTTCTACAGTTAGATGTCTTTTTAATCATTTTTACTGTGAAAAATATCACATCTACAGAAAGGAAGGTACATCAAATACAGACGTTCAGGTTAGTGAAATATTAGCCTGTGGGCCACCGTGCAGGAGTCATCCCAGCTCCCGGGAGTTCCCTCGTGTGCTGTTCTGGAACACAGTCCTCTCCTTCTTCCCTGAAGATAGCCACTCTGCTGGCTTTTATAGGCTTTTGTCTTTTTAATTTCTTTCTTTCTTTTTTTTCTTTTTCTTATGATTTTATTACCTTAGTGTACATTCCTGAATAGTAGGCTGAGTTCTTTTTTCATTTATGTTTTCTCTACTCTGGTCATTCAGAGGAAGGACCACAAAGCAATGAGTGCAGGACCTGGGCATAGGGGCCTTGGAGGGGGAGAGGTGGAGGAGGGGCTGGCAGAGGGTAAAACGGACATCCAGAGAAGAAGATGACCACTAGTAAAAGGAAGGGAGGAAAGGAGGGCACAGAAGAAATAGTTGTATAAAAGCTTGGGAACCCATGGTGAACTCACAGCCTCAATCCCAGCTGCCTTGCTCTCTATCCTTAATGTGAAACTCTCTGTCCCCTGAGGACACAGGCTTACTGAGTACTGTGAGCCACTCTCTGCCAAGTGGGCTCCTGTGTCCTCCAGGGCCCTCCCAGTGGTCCCAACTGACCACCTCACCCTGCTGTAGCCTCAAGCCCTGCCCTCCCTCCCACCACTCATGGCTGGACCTGTGGTGAAGAGGTCCCGGGGCCTGAGACTTAGGGCAAAGTCAGGGCCAGGGCAGCACCCCTGTCACTGGGAGATGCTGTTTCCAGGGTGAAGGCTGCATCATCTGGGGTCAGCTTCATTCTACTGAGCAGTGATACACCACACCCAGCACCTCTGCTCCTCACTGTTCCCCTGCTCTGGATTCCCACTGCTCGCTTCAACACCCACCCTCCGACACCCACTGGCCTTCGGTAATCCTATGGGGGATGCTCCTCTTTCTCAGCAGGTCAGGGAGCCCTTCTGGGGCACAGAAGGATGTTCTGTGATTGAGGGGGACACCACACAGGACCATGCTGGGCACAAAGTGGATGGTGGGTGGATGGAAGAGGCCAAAAGATGCCAACTCTAGGCCACATGGCCCCACTGAAGCATAGCGTATTTTTTGTTTTCTATACAGACATCGTCAACTGTGACCTGAAATCCACACTGCGGGTGTTATACAACCTCTTTACCAAGTACCGGAACGTGGAGTGAGGGGCAGACAGGACTGTCCTCCAAACCACCTTGACCTGCTTATCCCTGTTTTCTGCTCTGTGCTCTCCCACAAGCCCAGCTCCCACCCAGAGATAGTGGGAATCGAATTAGAAAGGAAGCAGTTGGTAACTCAGTGGGCTGACCCACACCTCTCAGGCCCTACGGCCTGAGCCAGCAATGGCCTAGGAGGATTGTCCCCCTCCTGGTGCTGGGTCCAGATCTCCCTCAGTGTGATTTGGGAACCAGCCTAGGCCCAAGAGATCCCCACAGAAGATGAAAATAAAGATAACAGTTACCATTTCATGGGTGTAAACTACGTGCCAGACACCACGCTCAGTGCTCTGACATACTCAGCTCATTCGTCCTCAGGGCTTCCACGGGCGCAGGGGTTATGCTCCCCTTTTACAGACGAGGATCAAAGAGGTAAAGTGACTTGCCAGGAGGTGGCGTTTGTTGTTCCTCTGAACAACATATTTGTTAATAACAAGCCAATTACGTCACATTCTTTGCACATCCTATAGTTCTGTGTCTGTGTGTGCACTTGCACCCACAAAAAAGACAGGAGCCCCCTGACCTTACCACCAGGCGGGCCAGGTCAGGACTTAGTGAGTCCCACTAAAATTGGCAAATGAAATTTAATCCAATTAAGTATGCGTGTGTGTGTGTGTCAGGAGTCATGTCCCTCAACTCCTTTGTACAAATGAAAATTATTCTTAATTCCTTCAGATTCATAATAACCCCATACTCTGGCTTCAGGGTGACATTTGGGAAGGATTCTTTTAAAATTAATGGAGTGGCACATTTTACAGCTTTTTTTGCTTGATTGCATGTAATGGAAGTGCCCTATATTTTCCTGCAAAATAAGCACTCAATTCATTATCATTAGGCAAATGTACAGTATACTCCAGCACCACAGACAGCTGGGCACAGGCCCACGTGAGCGAGCCTGGCTTGGGAAGTAGGGCTCTTCACCAGAGACCCTTGAACTTTAAAGAAAGGAACTCCTTTTTGCCTTCTAATTGATCATTTAGACCGTTTCTGGCTAAGTCTGCCCACATGCAATTACCGGCTAATTCAGGCGAGGAAAAATGTAAGTCATTCAGACCCAAGCTGAGTGGTTTCCTTGCGTGGGCTACTTGTGGGCTTGTGGTGACTTGTATCCCTGCTCTGCGAACCCAGCTTGGAAATACAAGGCCCTAGTTGTCCCAGGCTGCCGGGCCCTGTGTGAATAGAAAGGGGGCTCAAGTCGGGGTGACTAGGAGGACAAGAAACATGGGGAAAATATTGGCACACTTAACAATACGGAAATGCCCTCAGACAGAGGAATAGGGCTTGTGGGGTTCACAGTCTTTGCAAACTGACCAAGGTCTTGGGATAATGAATAACTCTCACTGATGGATCTTCACTATAGAACCTTCCCAAATATGCCAGATGGACACAGCCTGTGCACCCACCTCCAGAAGTCTGTGCTGGATTCGTCACTGCTTTAGGCCCACTTCTAGTCTGAGGAATTCATTTCAATCTGTCTGCACCACTCAGAGTTAGGCGTCCCATATTGTCCAAAACGTTGCCTTCCAGCCTCTAAACATTTCTTCCTGACTCAGAACCCATGCAATTTAGAGATACTACGTATTTCTTTGGGAATTTTGCTCTAAGAAAGACTTGTTACTCAGCGTAATGAGCACTTAAGATACAAAGACAATGTACTTTTATGTCAATTTAGGGAAGAGGATACAATTATTTTTACATAATTAATGAAACATTATGCTTTTCATTAGGAAACACTAAATAGTGTAACATTTGTCTGCTCTCTTTTAAATTCCTGATAGTAAGTCAAAATATGCCATTGCTCTGTCTCCTCGAGCAGTGCTGAAGCAGGGTGAGAGAAGAGCAATGCATGCATGTAGACATGTTTTCCTATGCTAATTTGCTCTCTGCTTTTGTCTTTTTTTTCCCCCCTCAAATGTACAGGGTAACAAGCACTCTTATTAAGAGCACTCCTTTTTAGCTCAGCGGCTTGAGCACGGGCCTGCAAACCAAAGAACACTCCTTTTGTATTTTACCTAGAGGTGGTATGAAAACACCACCTCAGAACACTTGGGAAGTTTAATAACAGGTCTAATTTGTCAGAACATTGTGTTTCAAAACTGAGACCTTAGCCTCAGTCCAGAATCCCTGGGCCCGGGCCTGCTTTTATCACCCTGCCTTCACGGTGAGAGGTTTTCTTTTTAGATTCTCCAGCCCAATCCTCAACCGTGGTTTGGAGGGCGAAGAGGCATCAGAACAATAAATAAACCAAACTTAACCCTCATCTCTTAAAAGAAAAAAAAAAACCCTGACCACGCAGTTCAGTCGGCTAGAGCAGCGTCCCCATACACCGGGGTTGCGGGTTCAATCTCCAATCAGGGCACATGCGAAAAGCAACCAGTGAATGCACAAATAAGCAGAACAACAAATCGATGTTTTTCTCCCCCTTTCTCTAAAATCAATAAAGAAAATAAAAATAAAAGAGAAAAGACAAAAATTGAGTCTTTATAGGCTCGTTTTTTTCTTTACTAAATTTAAATTAATTGATATTTTTACTAGTTAATACATAAATGGTGCAGAATTCAAGAAACATGAATGAGTATCTTGAGGAAAAACTACATTTTCCTCCCTCCTCTCCCCCAGCAGCCAATACCTCTCCCCAGAGGCAACTATTTTGATCCATTTCTTATATTCACTTGCAGAGATAATCCAGCCATAAAAAGCATCAACATATATATATATTTGTTCTTTTATTGTTTTTTGGTTTTTTACATAAGTAGCATTTTTACTGGCAGGCACATTGCTTTTTTCACTTAATGTTATATCTTGGAGATTTCTTTACACTGAGTATTAAAACCTTTCACATTTTAAACATGAGAATCTAGGCACTTCATAAATCCCAAGACCCATCTCTGGTCTGCCGCGCTGGAAATGAGATCCTTGGCCACGGGCGGTCATGCTGCCTAGAAGGTGATTTCACTGTCAGACCTGAGACCTGCTGGGGTGGGGAGTAGGTCTCAGGGCAGTGTTACCAGGGCCAGTGTGTGCTGAACTGAAACATTTTTCCAAGTCCTCCTTTGGACTATTATTATGTTGAGTGGTGTGCAGCTTGATCGAGCTTTCATTTGTACAGTAATACTGGGGCTACTCATCTGTACTCGCCTAAGCACCCTGCAGTGTTCTGGTACAAGCCCAGCAGCCAGGCGCGGCTGCTCCTCGATGCGGTCAGAAGGCTCCAATTTCATGTTGCAGGCACAGACTTGACATTTCCAAAATCTGGGGGAAGGACCCTACCAGCACATCATCAGAGATGCCCAAGTTGGTTACAATTTGCATCTGCTACTCTGGGTACTTTTTAATTATGAAATACTGTTAGCTTAGCTTTATCATTATCAATGTATTTTGTTGTGGGTTGCTTGGTCAACCCTACAGAGTATTTTGAAGCTCATTTGCATCAGTGGTATCCTGAGGCTGTAATTTTCCAATAACTGGAACTCTAAGACATGTATACATTGTGGTTCAAATATGAATTATCCATACTCCAGTGCTAGAGCAAAGGTATACATAATCCACTGCCCGCAAATTATCACTAATTTATTTTTCCACTGGAAAATGAAACCAGACAAAGTTGGTAGGTCAGGCCCTGCCTGAGTAGGGGCTGGCCGAAAGCAATTTCAGATCCACTGCCTTTAATACAATCCCACCTCAGGAACCCTACCTACATAGAACACCCTAGATATGCAAAAGGGTTATGTCCCCAAATCTTCACTAATGTTAGTATTACGTGCAGCCTCCTCCCATTAAATTCACTTAGGTCTCTTGGAAGATTTGGAAGTGTTCCTGGGGATACAGAGAACAAGAGAACTGCCTTGAGATGCAAATGCTGAGTAGGAGCTGGACTCACCAACCAGCCACGAGACCTACACCTACATACACTCCAGCCTCCCGACATTTGCCGGTTCGGGTCTCTGCAGAAGACAAGTTAGTATGTATGAATGGCCCACTGTCATGCCTACAAAGATTGTATCTGCTAACACCAAGTTTCTACATGTTTTCCCTCCTTTTTCGCTGTGTGGCTCAGTGGATTACTGGCCTGTGAACCAAAAGGTTGCTGGTTCAATTCCCAGCCAAGGCACCAGCTGGGGGGCATGCGAGAGGCAACTAATTGATGTTTCTCTTCCGTTCTTTCTTCCAACTTTCCCCTCTCTCTAAAGATAAATAAATAAAATCTTTTAAAATAAAAAATATAAACCCAGGCTAGCTCCAAATTTTTTCACAATTTGCTCACACTCCTGCTTTACTGTGGTGGTGGTGACTGCACGTGTGTGTAACTGTGTTCATGGTGACCTCAGGAACCGTGAGGATGCTCAGTGCAGGACGCGCAGCCCCCACCCCACACCTGCCGATCTTGAGAGTTTCGGGTGCCCTGGGCAGAAAGCCACCAGGGACGCATCTCAAAGTCCATTCTGTAGGATATGCATAGATGTTCGGTGAAAAAAAATGCCATATTCAAATGAGTTTGGGAAGCAGGCTAAAGAAAATTAAACTGACTTTCTACAGTTTGGGTTTTCTCTTTTACTCTTTGTTTTCTCATTGGGGCCGTAAGTTTCCTACACTAATGTGTATTAGGACTCTCCGAGGGGAAGCAGAACAGGGTATGTCCCAATCGTGTTTGACCATGGGGCCTCTCTGCCTCCTGAGGAGTTTGCAGGGCGGGCACCCTGTGGAATATCACTCATTTAGTCATGCAGCCACAGTGTCAACAAGTGTGTGCTACATGTCTACCGTGTGTCAGCTGGGCTGTGTCCAGTGGCAGGTGAGGTGCTCATCTAGCTCAGTCTAATGGAAAAAATGCAAGAAAATTATCTCAAAACAATGATACAGTAATTTCTCACTTAGGGACTTTGATAGTCTTGAACGCTAAGTAACCTTAAGTAAAATGACATGACAAAACCAATTTCACCACAGGCTAATTGATGTATATACAAGAGTTAAGTTCCTACTGCATACTTCTTGTCACCAAAACATCACTAAACTTCTAAATAAAGACCCCAAACACCTCAAATATTAAACACTGAGATAACTCTGGGCTATCCATACATACAGTTAAGAAAGATTAATAAAAAACATGTCGGAGAATTCCAACCCACTTACTCCAGTTCAGGGTCACAGGTGGCCAGAGCCTCTCCCAGCAGCTCAGGGCAAAAGGTGGGAACCAACTCAGGACAGGACGCCCTTCCACCGCAGGGCCCCACTCACACACCCACACTCACTCAAGACTGGGGCACACTAGTTCACGTGACATGAACATCTTTGGGATGTGACAGGAAACCGGAGTCCCTAGAAAAGACCCACTCAGACGTGGAAGAACATGCCAACTCCACACATACAGTGGCCCCGGCCAGAAACCATCTTTTTCCTACCAACATTAGAATGAAACCACATCGAATGACACAATATTATTCAAGGACCTATTTTACTATACTTACAACTTGGGATGACCACTGTGGAGAAGTACAAAAAACTGCAAAAGAGGTCTTGTATAAATTTTGAAGTCAAGATGGCCTCTGGCAAAGTCTCATTTTAAAGTGACACCTGAAGCATTGAGCTGCTCAAGTGAAGAGCTTGCCTTTCGAGGGAACAGCATGGGTGAGGATCCCGAGTTGGGAGAAGACTCGGGCCCCTGCAGGAGCTAGCAGAGAGCGGGGTGGCTAGAGTACAGAGAGGGAGGGGGTAGAAGAGGTATCAGAGAATTGCAGATTTTGTCATAAGAAAAATGGGAAGCAATATGTGTTAAACAAAAAACCGTCTAAACCATAGGGACTCAAATGTGCGATATAAACCTGAAAGCAACACATGAACAAACAAGGTAAACAATAACTCGTAGGCACAGACAACAGTATAGTGGTCACCAAATGAAAGAGGGCTGGTGGGGGAGGTGTAGTAAAGGGTAAAGGGAAGGTCAAATGCATGGTGACAGAAGGAGACTTGACTTTGGGTGGTGGGCACACAAGGCAATATACAGATGATGTATCAGAATTGTACACCTGAAACCTATAAAATTTTTATCAACCAGTGTCACTTCAATAACATTTAATTTAAAAAATACTAAAAAAAAAAAAAAGCCTTCTGGCCATTGTGTAGGAAAACTTTCGAGAAAGCTATGATGGCAATGGAGTCTCAGACCTCCCCTGCCCATCTGCATGCCATGGTAGTGGCTGGAGAGCAAAGGAGACCGGGACAGACAGCCCCTGCTCTCCCCCAGTCTGGACTCAAGCATACACTGGAAGCCTGGGTGTGCTTCTGAAGGGTGGTCCTAACCCGCCACTTTTCTGGGGCTCCAGGGAGGGCAGGAGCTCCCACACCACCTCCCACCTCTCCACAGCATGGTCCTCTGGGGGGAGTTAAGGGAGCCCAAAGGCTGGATGAGGCTGCATGTGTGAAACAAAGGAAAAGAGAGGACTAGCAGCCAGAAAGCTGATTCCTGGGGACCAGTGCTTCCAACCTTCTCACCGAGAAGGACTTCTGCTATTTTATCCTTGTATGGACTTGATGGGGGTGAGGGTGGGAGTGAGGAGGAGAAATACTGTCATCCAGCCTGGGGTCAGTATTTCTGGAGGTAGAAGAATAATCTCATTTTCCCAATTCACATAATTACAATGAATTAGTATTGTTATAATGCCTACTATATTATAATGCCTATCAAAAGTGGGTCACTTTTGCTTTGCAGTGTCTTGAGAAAAAGCTTTCAGAGGAAGGTATAGTACTTTCACTGGGAGTTTTGAAATGCCAGAAATATGCCTGGAAAGCCCCACTTGGGTGATTCTTGGTTAGAAACCAGTCCAGTAAGCGACTGCCACAGAAAGATGCTTCTCCTTAGCAAGCTGTGTCCTTAGCTGTCTGTCTTCTTGCCCTGTCCCCCTAAGTCATCCACAGATATGTGGGCACTAGCTTTGATACTGGCATTTATAAGGACTCTTAGGAAATTCTGAAACTTTCCAATGATTAAGATAAATGGTGTTTTATCAGTGAAATGGACTTTTCATTTCTTGTTATTGATTTCCATGTTTTCACATCTTCAGATATGATTTGCTAGCCCAAGGCGGCATTCCAAGACACACAGTGTCATTAAGGCAACTGCTTTAAAGAGTGCCATGTTTTATTGGGTTGGACAGGACAATAGATATTTAATCTGCTACATGGTTGCTCAGTATGGGAGCCAGGGTTGGTGCTGCACAACTCTCAGGCTCCTATATGTCTTCCTGGAAACCCTGACAATGGCCCCGCTACCTGACTGTAGAAACATTACCTGCCCTTGGCAAACATTGGCCCATGTTTCTGAAAAGCAGCCTCCAGAAGGAAGCCTTCTCCCACTCGAGCTTCAAAGTTTATCCAATTTCCTTATCTGTCAGGATATTGGAGAATATAAACTCTCATGGAACTGGGGACACTTGGCTTAAAATAATGAACAGTTGGGGGTAGGGGAAAGTATTGGGTTGGCCAAAAAGTCTGTTACATTTATTTCCATAAAATAAAAGACACATTTTTCATTTTTATCAATAACTTTATTGATTTAGATATTTTGATTATCTTGGCTATCTCCCACTGTTGGCTTCAAGTGGGCAGAGGCCAGGGGTGTGGCTAAACATCTTGGAATGCATAAGACAGCCCCACAGCAAAGAATTGTTTGGCCAAAATGTCAATAGTACCAAGGAACTTCTCAAACCACTTTTGACATGTTCAGTCCATCACAGAACCCTCTCTACACACTGCACAAATCTTTGTGTGTGTGTGTTTCAGGTGCATTTTTACTTTGCTTGAAATAATAAAGCATAATATGCCAAAAATGTTATGTATTTTCTTCCATCTTCAATAGTAAAATGGGTGCACAAAAATTCACCAATTTTGATAAGTTGTTTTAAATGCATGCTAATATGAGAGTTATCACAACACACTCTAACAAAATTGTTTTGAACGAAGTTAAAGACAGCTAAGCACTACTAGAGCCATTGTACAGAAAAAAAACATAACAGACTTTTTGGCCAACTCAGTAGAAGAGGGTAAAAAGGGTATAAATGGTGGCGGAAGGAGACTTGGCTTCTGGTGGTGAACACACAATATAATATAC
>PVIA01017520.1:0-15461 GCA_004024845.1 Tonatia bakeri
AAAAAAAAAATTCTTTTAGAACTTGTTCTACAATTAGGAGCAACTAAGAGAGTCATGACCCTGGAGGAAAGGACATATTTAACGTGAGTGACAGGGAAGAAACGAGCCAGTAGCGGAGAGCATCGCCGGAAAGAGAGGGCGTGATTGCCAGAGCAAGTTCTCAAAAGGAATGGAATTAAACTAGAACCAGAATACTCAGGGAACGCTGACCATGGGCAAGAAGATAGTCTCTTTCACGAGCAGGGAGGGAGAAAGAGAAGGATGGGCAAGGAAGCATATGGTCATGGGATAGGCCAGAGCAGGTCTCACCTGTACAATCTATTTGCGGGGGGATGAGTCAGGAGGGAGGTTGACTGCTGAGAATGAGGGGGAAGTTCTGACTTGACAAAGGTGATAATGGGCACCGTGGAAGAATCGGGAGAATAACTGAGTGAGGAAGTATTCTGGCTACAGCACGCAAAACCAGGTGCCTTCCCACAGTACCTACACCCCAAGTGGGGGTATAGCAAAGTCAGGGAGGCAGATTCAGCAAGGTAGGGATTTTAGCAGCCTGGCACCGATAAATTAACAGGCCATGGAGCTCAACAAACAGGGGAGTGAAGAGCAGAGGGAAATAACACGTGAAGAAAAAACTGTCCCTGGGTTCCTCATCTCAGTAAGGGTTGTCACGAAGCACCCACCACTGGAGTCAGAAACCTGGGCGTCATTCTCAGTTCCCCTCTTCAAGCTCAGTCCATCTGGACACATCAGGTCTGCAGCCTATCTGTATCTTCGGTTCACCCACTTCTTTTCATCTTCCTTGGTCCCTCTGCTCAGCTCTCCACAGTGCTCTGTTAATGCCATGCTTATAGCACAGATCTTTGCATCCGAATTGTTAATTTAGTGCTGTGGAAAAGTGCAGGTGTCTCACAGGGCCAGACAAGAAATGAGTGAAGCTCCGGGGACTATGGACTCTCCTGGGAGAGTCCTCTGCCATCTGACAAGGGAGAGAGTGCAATCACGAGGAAATGTGAGCCTGGTATTTTGCTAGATCGTTCCATATATTTCTCTTTTCTTTTATTTACTTTTTTTTGAGGTCTTTGTATACTTTTACAGAATAACCTAAAATAGTTTTATAGAGATATCTCTTGATTTTAAATTGAGGCAAATTATCCAAATTTGACATAAAATCGTTGAAGTGTTGAGGGGTGAAGCATGCTGATGTCTGAGACCTACTTGGAAATGCACCAAGAGATGCATGTTCATCAGGAGGGTGAATAGAGGGGTGGGTGGATATGTGACAAAGCAAATATGGCAGTAATGTTCATTGCAGCACCTAGGTGAAGCACAGATGGGTGTGCACTGCACAATTCTTTTAACTTTTCTGTACGCTTGAAAATTTTCATAGTAAAATGTGGTAGGAAATTTTTTTCATTGAAAAAGAATCGTAAGCCCATGAGCCAGCACTTTGTTACTTACTATTACAAGTTGTAACAGACTTTATGAAAGTGAGGTGGGGGTGGATTCGTTTATAATATAAAGGACTTGGAGCAGTCTCTAGAATGCTTAACAAATGTTAAGATATCGGTTGGAACGGAGAAAGTGAAAACATAAAGAGCCGGGCAACTAAGTGGATTTCACTGAGGACTTTCAGTCAGTTTTCATTACAGCGTAGAGTGTAGGGACCAGGGTTCTGTGCTTGTTAAACTATGCTGCTCTGAGTTTATACTTGTAATTTTCTTCTCTGCTCCTCACGTCGTTCATTTTCAAACTGCAGTACTGAGACCTGGATTTTAAGCTTCCCTGCAGTTCTCAATTTCTGATGGATCTGTTCCCTTCCTTGTTTCCTCCAGTAGGTGTCTCCCTTACTCTTCTCCTTCCCGGAACGCCTTCCTCAACATAAAAACTACATTTCCCAAGAGCGCCCGCGGGCGTTGAGGTCGCGCAGTCTTCGTATTCACTCCGCGCCCTTTATACCTACTTCCGCCCACAGCCACTTCCTTTCCTTTTGGCCGCGCCGAGCGTAAAGATGGCTGTGCAAATTTCCAAGAAGAGGAAGGTGAGATGATGGGGATCGGATACAGGGAGGCTGCAGTGCCGTGCGGGTCTGGGGTTTCTCCAAGTGCCGTCTCAGGTCCTGCAGCTCCGTGCCCTGCCCCTGGAAGTGGTTTTGGGCTGCGAGGCATGCCCGAAGGCCGCGGATGGTGGTGGATTGAGTACGGGGCCCGAGGCCGGCGAGCGCAGTGTGGAGGGGAAAAGGAAGACGATTTCTGCCGGTTCCGGGTGGAGCGCAGAAATGAGTCCCGGGTGCCTCTCCAGCCCCGGAGCAGGCGCGTGTGAGCATTTCTTGGCCAACAAATGAAATCAGTAAACGTGTTGGCATTTTGAAAGCCGAGCCAGATCATAACACTGGCTTCGGGAGGGGCCGTAGCAGCGTATTCTTGCCTTTTACTAGTCGTTCCCGGGTGCAGCCTTCCCACCCCAAGGCCTTAACCGGACATGCTGCAGACAGTGTGTCGCTCCTTCGAGGGCCCAGGGAAGCCGCGGGCTAGCGGAGGGAGGGAGCCTGGGAGGAACGCTTGCTTGAGTTTAACTCTCCACTTCTCCGTGGGAAAGAACTGTCGAGTCTTTTTGCTTAGGAATAGGGCGCTGGCCGTTTTTGTATGCGTACGTCCGTGTTAAAGTAAAATTCGCACACTTTTGTGGTTTGCCAGCTGTCTCAGACAAGTTCATCAAGTAAGGCGAGGTAATGTGGCTGGGACTTCCCGCCGAGTCTCCAGGGTGAGACTGCTTACGTTGGGGCTTGAACAGTTTTTGTGTAGCGCGTGTTCGTGGAAATGGCAGCCTTAAAGACCCTTCGATGAAGAGACGATGACGAGTCTGACTGGGGGTGTGCTTGTCCGGGTGGCCCCTGCTCGGAGCCGCGTTCTGCGGCTCCGGTTTCAGGGCCCTGGGTGCAGACGACCACCAGACGATGACCTAGAGGCATTTGTCTGAGAAGGGCTTGATGCGTTCCTGTTGGAACGAGGGTGACCCGGTCCTCGACGGGTCCTTTGCTGGAGGTGCGGGGTTTTGGTGAGGGTGCATTGGCCGAAAGACCAGGCGGGGGAAGGGAACCTGCACCTGTGTCCTAACTTTGGGTTTGATTTTTTGGTTAGTTTGTGGCTGATGGCATCTTCAAAGCTGAACTGAACGAGTTTCTCACCCGAGAACTGGCTGAAGATGGCTACTCGGGCGTTGAAGTCCGAGTTACACCAACCAGGACAGAAATTATTATTTTGGCCACCAGGTAAGAACTCACTTTCCTTGCCATCGCCTGTAACTGTTACCTGTGTTAGGTGGTTTAGTCTGTGAGCATAAGGGGACAACCAGTGAGTTCGGCCTTGGGGGATGCAGCTGGTTTTCTAAAACTGCATTTTTAAATCTAACTAGTTCTCATCGTCTGATGAATGAGGCTTTACTACCACATATGTGCAAGACAAGGTACATCAGGCATTCTGTGAGAGCTATGAACTGTCACTTCTTACTCTTGCCAGGACGCAGAACGTTCTCGGTGAGAAGGGCCGGCGGATCCGGGAGTTGACGGCGGTGGTTCAGAAGAGGTTCGGCTTCCCCGAGGGCAGTGTAGAGGTGAGTGGTCCTGGCCAGCGCCGGAGACTGCTGTGGGCTGGAAGTAGCTCTTCAGGGTGGTACTGCTAAGACCCTCGTCACACCGAAGACCTCACTATATATTCACGATCAGTGGGCATTACAAGTGGATTAGTGTCTTGCTGAAGTTCTCGAGGTAAGTGGTAGGCGGAATCTCTGCTCAGTTCTGATTGTTTAGGAAATTTAGGGTCACCTTGGGTGGGTGACGCTACACAGGCTGGCTCGGCTGCCCACCGCTGTCCCTGGTGAGGCTGGGAGGAGCTGGTGGTGGGAGGGCAGTGAGGAGCGGTGCAGCCCACGGTGCGGAGGGCGTGCTGGGTGTGAGGGGCGAAGGTGCTTTAGTGCTTGAGGTGCCACAGTGATACGTACGGCAGTGTGTGCGCACGTGATGAGTGCGCTGGTTTTTTATTGAAAACTGTGGTGGAGGTAACAGGTGTAAGGATGTACCTTGTTTCTTTCTTAAAGCTTTATGCCGAGAAGGTGGCCACAAGAGGTCTGTGTGCCATTGCCCAGGCAGAGTCTCTGCGCTACAAACTCCTAGGAGGCCTTGCTGTGCGGAGGTGAGTGTCCCTTTTCGTGGATCAGAATTTGGTGTGTCTTCGCTCTGTTGTTTCAGCAAGTGAACTCTCTCCACGGGGCAGGCTCTGCTAGTCTCTGAGGGTTTGAACAATAAGACACTTTGCATCCACGTCCTTGTTGAACTGGCAGTCTAGCGGGAAAGAATAAAGAAGCAAGTTTTTAAAGAACTGGTCAGTGTTACAACGGACAACTGTTCTGAGTACTTTGGGAGTGAGACTGAAAAAGAGCTGGGGGTGGAGGGGGGGCTATCGAAGGCATTCGGCCGCACGCACCATGTGGTGACTGTCCCGGGGAGTACTAAGGAGATGAAACTGTGCCGTTGGAAGGGAGCCTGAAACCTGGGCGTTGGTCTTCGTAAGCTGCATTTAGATAGTAACGTGAGGAGGGATGGGCTGTAGAGAACTCGGGGTGGCTGGGCTGGCCCTGAGCAGAGCCCCGGAGGTTTTTCAGAGGAGAAAGGGCTGTGCCATCGGCAGGCCGACGTTGGAGTGGGTAGGAAAGGACGTGTGGAAGACCGCCCCCTGGTTTCAGTGCCAGCTCCACCACTCATAACACTGATTTTCAAGAGTTGGTCCCTGGGCCTGCATCACTGCCGTCATCTGAGGACTCGTTAGGGGAAATTATCAGGCTCCACCCTAGACCCTCTGGCTTAGAAAGGGGAGTGTGGCCCAGCTGATGTGTCTTCGGCCTCTGGGGATTCCGGCACATACTGGAGCTTGACTTGGGAGTTCTGAGACCTGGGCGGCTTGCTGGACTTCTCTGGCTCCTGGGGGTCTGTCTCTAAATGGCGATCGTTAGGCTGCTTCATTTTTGTAGTAGTTGGGGCCGAGTGAAAGGGTTTGCGGCCTGGTGGTAGGTCTGCCTCTACCTTCCTGTTGAAAGTGGCGGCTAGCTCCAGTTAGTATCTCCCAGGTGTAAACTAATGGATGAGTTGGGCATGATACTTTATGGTTTACTATCAGTTTTATGGAATGGAAATGTTTTTCCAGCATTCTAATATCAAGGCAGCTAGGAACCTAAATTGGTAGCTAGGGTACGTAATGAACATGATCTCTAGAGATTGTGAAATGTTTCAGTAAAGGGGTCATGTAGCAACGGGGGTATTCTGGGTTCTTACTCACTGCTCGCCTCATTCAGAATCCTGAGTTGGCAGGGCTGGACTGGACTGAAAGGCCAGCTCCAGAGTGATGGGTAAGGAGAGGGGGGCCAGCTTGATAATCGTTAGTTTGAGTGTGGGTCTCAACTTCGGTTGCACATTAGAATGGCCTAGGGAGTGGTTTTTTTTGTTTGTTTGTTTTGTTATGTTTTTTAGAAAATGCTTATTCCGAGCATCACCACACCCAGCTCCCCACATTACCAGTTTACTTGGCTTGGTGTAGGGCCTAGGCTTGGGGCCAGAGCAGGGGTGTCCAACCTTTTGGCATCTCTGGGCCACACTGGAAGAGTTGTCTTGGACCGCACATTAAATACACAAACACTAACAAAAACTGATGAGTAGGGGAAAAAGGTTTTAGTAAATTTACGGTTTTGCGTTGGGTCGAGTTCATAGCCATCCTGGGCCACAGGTGGGACACCCTGCGTGAAAACAGTGCAGACTGGAGAGAGGGAGAGACATGCCGGTTGGTTGCCTTCCACATGCACCCCAAACGGGGACCGAGCCCCACAGCCCAGGCCTGCGCCCTGACCAGGAATCCAGCTGGCAACCTTTGGCTTGTGGGGTGATGCCCAAGCAACTGAGCTGCACTGGCGGGGACTTTTTTTTTTTTTTTTTTTTTTTTAAGGTGTGATTGGGTTGGGCAATCCCATGTTTGGTGATAACACGAACAAACATCTATCTTTTGTTCTCCCAAAGGGCCTGCTACGGTGTGCTGCGGTTCATCATGGAGAGTGGGGCCAAAGGCTGCGAGGTCGTGGTGTCTGGGAAACTCCGAGGACAGAGGGCTAAGTCCATGAAGTTTGTCGATGGCCTGATGATCCACAGTGGGGACCCTGTGAACTACTATGTTGACACCGCCGTGCGCCATGTGCTGCTTAGGCAGGGTGAGCAGATGGGCGCTCGGAGGGCAAAGGGCCTTGGTGCATAGATGCGGTTTCCCACGCACACCTGCATGTGTGGGGAATTCATCTTGGGGTGGCAGAGCATGTCAGTGTTGTTGGGTTTGTTGATTAGCTGCACCGAAGTGTGAGAAGTGAATCCTTGGTATCAGTCAGGTCTGAGAGTTGGTTTATCCTTGTCTCGGCCATCTGGGTACCCTTCAGTGATGACACGATGACGAGTCAGAAAGGTCACATCCTGCTCTTGGTCCTTGTCAGTGCCATGTTCTGTGGCACTGCATGTGTTCCTTTTGCAAAAGTGTCCTGGTCATTGATTGATTAGAGGCATTTGTCTGAGAAGGGACCAGATCCATGGGTACTTGAGTAACTTGCTGTTCTCTTCCCGTGCCCTGTCCTGGTGTGTAGTGGGGGCCAGTGACACCACAGGTAGGTCCTAACCATGCTTCTAACTGCACTATAGGTGTGCTGGGCATCAAAGTGAAGATCATGCTTCCTTGGGACCCCAGTGGGAAGATAGGCCCCAAGAAGCCCCTGCCTGACCACGTGAGCATTGTGGAACCCAAAGATGAGATCCTGCCCACCACCCCCATCTCGGAACAGAAGGGCGGGAAGCCCGAGCCGCCTGCCATGCCCCAGCCAGTGCCCACAGCGTAACAGGTATGTCTCCAGCAGCCTCTCGGGTGGAATAGGGCCCTGTTTCTGTCTCCCTGTTACTATATTGCACACTGGTAGCATTTGGCAGATAATAATTGGATTATACTTAATTTACATGGGAAAATGCAGGTTGGAGCCAGGGGCCTTTTAACTCAGGATTCTGTTGGGGGCTTGGGTGTGTGGCCTTGGTCTCTTAAATTCCTATATTTTACTACAGTATTTGAAATAGAAATTTTCCTTTATTGTCTTATTATTTACTCAAAAATTTCAAGGCACTCTTGCTAGTAATTAGCTGTCCTTCAGCAACCGCTTTAAAACAGAACGCCTGTTTTGTTTTTTTTTCTTCTAAGTGTTCTTTGTGGTTATTTTCATGCAAACTCTAAGGGGGAGAGTGCATGCTCATTGGGTAAATGAAAGAACCTGATGCTCAGATGAAATTCCTGTTCTTACTGTTGTGCTTTGTTTGATTTTAGGGTCTCGTTGGCAGCTGGATCTGGAGCCTGGATGTTGCTCTATAAAGACCTTTAATAAAAGCTTTTTAAAAGACACATGGCCTGATGATACATCAGTATTTAGAATGAGGGTCATGTCACCCCATCAGAGGAGCATTACCGATTGATTTTCAGGGCTGGCTAGCTCACGGTGTTTCTGTGCTTTCCCTGAAATCCTCTTGGTTTCAACTGTGCTTGAGACCCGGGCCAGACCAGGAGGACCCCAGCAGAGCTGACCAGAGTTGCCCTGTTGGGGCTGAGTGGTGACGATGAGGTCTGACAGCACCTTGATGAACTCCTCCGTAGTTCAGTGCTGCAGATTTAGAAGGGGATGTGTTTATTTAAGACAATTTTCTTTTCATGTCTGGAAATTTACATTGCACATAGAAAATAAATACCCTGGCCATTATATTGGGTTGGCCAAAAATATGCTTTTTCTGTAAAATAAAAGACATATTTTTTATTTTCACCAATAACTTTATTGATTTGGATATTTTGAGTATGTCGGCTCTCTCCCGCTATCTTAACTTCTGGTGGGTAGAGGCCAGGGGTGCTGCTAAACATCTTCTAGTCTGTAAGACAGCCCCACAGCAAAGAATTGCTTGGCTAAAATGTCAATAGCACCAAGAAACTTGACAGACCATTTTCGATACATTCGATCAGTCCCAGCACCTTCTGCATACACTGCACAGATCTTTTTGGTGTTTCATTTGCGGTTTTACCTTTGTTGAAATAATAAAGCAGAATATGCTGAAGATGTTGCATATCTCCCATCTTTGTTGGTAAAATGGCTGCACAAAACACCAATTTTGAGGTTTTTAATGCACGCTGATTGACAGCTGTCAAAATACAGTCTAACAAAATTATTTTGAAAGTAGCTAAAGACAACCAAGTGCTACTAGAGCCACCTTAGGGGAAGATGTGACAGCCTGTTTGGCCAACCCGGTATTCTGGGTTGCACGTGCTCTGGATGCTGTGCTTCATGTGCTTTCTTAATCTTCAAGTGTAAAGGGAACTTGTGCCAGTGGTAGAGCCTAAAGCACAGAAGGGCAGTTTTTAATTGTCTGCTCTTTTATTATCTCATATTTGAAGTGTTTTCTAGAGGGAGAAAAACATCAATGTACAAGAGATAACATTGATTGGTTACCTCGCACACCCCCAGCTGGGGGCCTGGCTGACAACCCAGGCATGTGCCCTCACTGGGAATTGAAACAGTGACCTTTTTGACTCGCAGGCTGGCATTCAATCCACTGAGCATCCCCCCACCTCTTGAAAGAACCTTTCATGTTCATATTGACTTTGTCTAGACTAACGTCTTATTGATTTTGTCAGAATTGATGGAACTGAGACATCTCATTAGTAGAGGTAATCCCCTTTATAAGACATTTATCCCTTGTGGCTAAAAAGCTATTAGCATTTTGCAGTTTTATGGGAAATGTTACTGTTTGAACTGTGCTAAGCTGCTTTATTCCTGTATTTCTGGATTTGTGTAGTTGGTTGTGAGGGGATCACTTTTACAGAAATTAGTTCAACTAAGGGCAATCCTGGTCACATAGGATCTTAGCTTCTGGTACTGACACAGCCAGTTGGGTGTTTGTATTAGGTGATCTTTCAAATTTCCTATTTCCCTAATGAGTTTTCTGCAAACGTCAGTCCACTAAAATTGGAAATGAGTCCATGGGGTTCAGTAGTGCTGTTAAATTCTCACCAGGTAGTGCTGTAACAGAAGTAGCACCAAAGTAGCAGTTTGGGAGGGGAAAAAATTACTGAAGTACAGATGCTCCTTGACTTGCGATAGCGTTACATCCAGATAAACCAGTAAGTTAAAGATAGGAGTAAACATGCCTATAACGTACCTAACCTAATGAAACCAGCCTAGCTAACCTTAGATGTGCTCAGAACGCTTCTATTTTATAGTTGGGCAATTACCTTGAGTTTTCACCTCAAGAGTAATTTCCTTCCTCTGTTCGCCAGAAGCAGTAGACGCAGGTGGGCATTTTGTGGACACGATGGGGTGTGAAGACAAAGCTATCTAAAAATCGCTGGCGACACAGCACTGGAGAGGGTCAGTTGTTGGCCCTCAGGACTGCGGGGCTGACGGGAGCTACAGCTCGCTGCTCTTGCCCAGCATCCGGTGTGGAGCCATGTGTCCCTAGCCTTGGAGAGGTTGAAATCCAAAGTTATTTCTCCTTAATGGGTGTCGCCTTTGCACCAGCATAAAGTCAGAAAATCACAAGTTGAACATTGTCCGCTGAGGACTGTGCTGATACGCAGAAAAATGCAGCTTGAATTGTAAATACCACCTCTGTATAGCCATTACTTGAGATCAGGAAAGGGAGGATTTTTTAAAAATCTTCATCTTTTCATTTTAGAAAACCATTCAAGGTAAATGTACAACTTAGGTAAGCACTTAATAACCACAAGGGATAGCACCACCATCCCTCAGTTTATCCCAGTGAATGGTGTTTCATCTCGTTTTCTTTACATCTCTTCCTTTAAGGTTCAAAGTTCCAGGTAGGAGCATCTGAATGACGGAGCCTGGTACCTGACCCAGTGGTCAGAGGTGAGCAGAAAGATAGCTAGCTCCTTTGGCTTTTGTCATGGAGCTGAGGTTGCCTCCTTCCCTGAACAGGTTAGGTACTGTGCTGGGCAGCCAGAACTGCTGTGAACCAGCCTCTGGGACCACTGGTAGAAATGCTGCTGTTGGCCGCATGGAAGCCAGTGCCGGGGCCTTTCATGGACTTTCTACCAGAAGGCCCTGAAGAGTTAGCCTGTGGTCACTACGATGTATGGCAGCTGATGATGGGGGCCTCAAAGGGGCGGGGGGCTGACAGCCCTCAGGAAGGAGGGAATGGATACCTGCTTCAGTCTGAGAACTTGGAATAGGCCCAGAGGGCCAGCAAGGACTGGGGACCAGACAGCCCTGCAGACCTGGGGGAAAGATAAACTGGTGAGGTCAGAGGAAAACTGGTGAAGGGTTTTGGGGAGTTGGGGGGGGTGTCCCACCTCCAGACAGAAACTGGGCTTGCAGACATGGCTGCAGAGGCTGCTGGAGCCCCCGCAAGCAATGGTCTGCAGATCTCACAACTGTGGTTTCACACTCACTCCCAGGGAGAGGTCCCCGAAACCAGCCACGTGCCCCAGCTTGCCTGTGTCCACGCCTGGCGGGAAAGTTAGGTAGAGGCTGTGAGGGAGCCAGCCAGGATGTGGAGGACTGAAGGAGGCCCTTCTAGGCAGAAGGTTTTACAAAGGGCACTCAAGAACCTGGGTTTTGCAGTTAGAAACCTGGGTTCAAATCCTGCCACCAGTGCTGATTCTCTGGGACTCACCCTTTCTGATCCTTGGTTGTCTCACTGAGCCGTTGTGGGAGGTAAAGGGGAGCCAGATGCCGTACATGCGTCTTCGTTAGTACTCACCACCTGATATCCCTCTTCGGAGACGTTAACAGTTAAGAGCCCAGGCCTTCAGGCCAGACTCTGGATTCAAGGCCACGTCCACCACTCCACAGTGCGAGCGCACGTCTGCCTCCATGTGCTTGTCTGCATGTACGAGTCCTTCGCACAGGGCCTGACCTCACACCAAGTGCTTGGTGTGTGCTAGCCGGTGTTACTATTGCTACTAAGTTATGCCTATCCCCTTGGAAATTAATGGCTAACTTCACGGTAATGGATTCTCATCTGAATTCTGAGAGCCCTGACCACGGGGGCTATGCTTTCTGCCTCTACTGTGTGTGAGCACAGCTGGGCAGGTGTGAACTTGGCCTTTCAATGGGCCACGTTTCATCTAGTGGTTGCTGCTGAGCTCCTGTGTTGCTGTGTGTCAATGACTCAGCACTTAGGTATTATTGGGAGTCAACATTTTCTACCTCAGATAGTTTTTCTTAACTCTTCCTCAGGGACATCAGATGCTTGATGTTATTTATAAAACAAGCAATTTCCGTATTTATTATTAAAGTTGCATTTTTAGCTTCATAACAGCATGACCATGGTGAGAAGGCAATTATGTACCTGGAACCTGCTGTGAAAGTGTCATTTAATCTTGCCAACATCCCTGTAATGGGCAGATTCCATTACTAACCTCATGTTACAGTGATTTTAAAATCCATGCAACATACCTTAGGGAAATGTGTGATTTCCGTTAGTTAGGCTTTGAAAAATATTTAGAGTGTCTCAGGATCCCCACTTCAGATTTGAAAATGAGCAACATAAAGCCCTAGGTTGTGGACACCTCACTGGACCCCACACCCTCACCTTCACAAATGAGATGGAGCCCCGTAGCTCTGCGGTTGAGACAGGACCACTGAGCCCTGCCGCTCGGCCCTGTGCCGTGCCATCGCAGCCAGCCCGGTGCAGGTGGGCCTGCGTCCTCAGTGGGGAGCACTGCTGGGGAGGGTGCATCCTGCCTCGTGCTGGCCCTCGCCTGCCCCGTGACCGGCACGAGTATCAGCGCAGCTCTGAATGTACTGAAAAACAACGAGTTGCACTTGTCAAATGGGTGAATTTTATGGGATGTGGATTACCTCTCAATAAGGTCACATGTGTATGCATACATGTATATGAATTAAACCAGCAATTTCAAATTTTCCATGTTTTGAAGGTATGTATGTCTCAAATTAACAATGTCCTTCGAATGCAATGATGTGCTCATCAGCTGTTGTGTGTGCGGCTGGAACACAGTCGTATAACTGACCCCAGAGTTCAGACAGATCTCTGATGGGCTCTGGCCTGTCATTGCTTTTGGGGGGTTTTCTGGTTTGTTCGGTTCTGCATTTGCATTGTCAATATGCAATATTTTTGATGGCTCATAATTTTGTGGAAGAAAGGACAGTCGTGTTTTTTTGCTCCATAATTTTAAAACAGTTTTAGATTTATAATAATCAATGGGAATGAATGACCAAGTCCATGAATTTGAAGAAAAATTTTGTATAGCATCTATTTCCCTTCAACCACCTACACAGCTGTTTTTGGAATGTCTCTACTTATGAACTGTGACAAACAGTGGATTTGGATGCATAAGCTTCATAAAAGATCTGAATGCAAATGAGGGGAGCCCTATATGGGGCCTGGCCTCTCCTCTGTCCTCTGGGCCTCAGAAACCAGGCACAGAACCTGCACCACTAGACCTCTGCCCCACAGAACCTCTGTGGCCTCTTTCATTCCCGCTCTCCTTGGAGGCCACCCTCCCTACCCGGCAGTCTGATGTGCTGTTTCTAGAGCCCCAGGCCCACCCAGGGGTTACATCACATCGGGGGGCTTGTGCCCCTGTTCCTGGATCTTGCAGGGCCAGAACCAAGCTGGCTGGGTTCTCAGAGGCCTGTGGCTCTGGCCCCCACCACCCAGCTGCAACCCTCAGACCCCAAGGCCATTCGGTTTTCTTTTTCTGTTTCAGCTTCTTCCATGAGCTGGGGGGGCCCCACCTTGGCCCTGGCTGCTAGCATTGAGCCTGGATCCAAATCCCGTTTCTAAGGTCTCACCACAGAGCCTGAGCCCCAGAGCTCAAACTTCTGCCTTCCCTGGGGTTTCACAATTCTGTTATTTCTGGTCCTTGTACATATTTGCTTACTCATAAGCCTATGCCTCTCTCCGTCCAGTTGCCCGGGATTGACTTTCGTCTGTCCCGCCAGGTGTTTGCCTCTGAGAGGCCGTTTAGGAAGAGAGCCGCCCCGACCGGAGGGCCTCACGGATCCTGAGGCTCCGGCCACGGACTCTCAGTGTTGTGTGGCCTCGGCCGGTGCCCCACGTCTTTTCAAAGCAGTTCCTTCTCTGTAAAATAATGGATATTAATAATCGCCTTGCTGGAAGTTAAAAGGGTTGATAATCTCAAACTGAAGGACAGTGATTGCCGCCGGGAGGACCATGGGAAGCGGATGGGTTTGAGAATAGACACGGCAGTGCCTACAACGGCATTCGTCACATTGTTTCTTAAGCTGGGTGGTCAGAACACGGATGTTTTATTATTCTCAAACTGTACAAATATATAAACATGTTTCATGCATGAAATAGTTCATAATTTTAAAAAGCATGTCCACACTGCTATGGTGAAGGTAAACCAGGTAACACAGGAAGGTGCTCTGTGAAGAGTCAGAGCGAGGAGCGACGCTTCTCCAGGCAGAGCGGCTCCAGCGGGGGCCCAGGGCCGGCCTCGGAGTGAGGCTGCATCTCTACAATAAAGGGGTGGCCAGGGGAGCGGCTCTCCACACGGCGGTGCCATGAGGAAAGCAGAGCAGTGAGGGCGAGTTCTTCCTCCTTCTCCATCCCCTGACTCAGGCCGTCCGAGTCCGAGTCACCTGCCCAAGCAAGTCCAAGTCACCCGCCCAGGCTCTGGACGATGGTGACGCAGCCGTGGGAGCTGGTGTGTTGCAGCAGGACCGGCTGGGCCTCCACCTGCCCACGGCTGGGGTCAGAGGTGAAGACCCCATTGGTGCTTTCCCCGTGACCATCCCACCCACCAAGGGTGTGGGTCTTCCCATCACACAAGGTCACGCCACAGTTCTCTTGGTGGACAGACAGAAAGACAGTCAGCTATGGCGTCCAGTCGGGGGCTTACTCTGTCCCTGGCTGGCCAGGCCAGACAACAAAACTTGACCCAATCTGGATAGTAGAGAGACAGGAAACTGGATGGAAGGCAGGAAGCTCTGGCCTGACCCTTACTGAATGAATAGCCTCCGCCAGGTAACTTAACCTCCCTGGGCCTCCGTTTCTTTCACTGCAGAGGAACAGAACAACAGTGTCTTCATAAGGTTCCCTCACAGTTCATGGGGTTAAGCAAGTAAAGCATTTTCCATAGTGCCTGGCGTACAGTGAGCGCCCCAATGACAATGACAGTGATCACCACCACCACCATCTCAGGATCTGAGACTCAGAAAAACCAGAAATCTAGGCTCTTAGGATTGCTGAGGACCCCAACTGGCAGGGACTACCAGTGCAAACCGCACCCCCATGTAGTCTATACACAGTGTTTCTGGGGAGATGACAAAGGGTGGGAAAGGCCAGGAATACAGAGGCCAGAGCATCCAGCGCTGGGCCTCCTTCTCTGCTGTCACTGGGGCAGGGGAGCTCAGCAAGTTCCTTCCCCATGTTCCCTGTCCATAGGCTACCTGCTGATGGCCTTCAGGATGGGGAGAGTGCAAGGTCATTTAGACCAAGTCCCCCATCCAAGGCTCTGCCCTAACAATGGTGTAACTGGTGGTCTTGGACAGGGGCCTCATTTGTGAAATGCAAGGCTGACTGTCATTGCGAGGGTGAAGCTAGAGACCTCCACCGCCTAGCCTGGAGTCAGACACAAGACTATCTCCAAGACCCAGATCCTGAGAAGTGAGTCTTCCCTCTGCTGAAAAGAGCCATTGCCAGGGCCGTGCCTAGGAGCCGCCACTTTCCACGGGGCTGGTGAGGACAGCTGCTCCCCCCAGACGTCTGTACCAGGGCTGTAGGCAAAAACTGTGCCCATGAGGCCCCCCACCACGTAGACGGTGTCCTCCACGGAGACGGCCTCCAGACTGCTGCGAGAAGGGCGCTGGTGACCGCAGGCTCCGTGGGCCCTCCCGGGGGCCAAAGCACTGCATCTGAAGGGCCGGGGGTTCGGCGGTGGTGGAGCTCATCCCCCACCTGCCCCACTGTCCAGGCACGCCCACCTCCCTCAGTCAGCGAGACTGCTTTGGCACAGAATTTGCCTCTGTCTGTCAGGCCTGAGACAGTGTTCGGGAGGGCAGAGAAAACCCACGGTGCCTGCCCTCATGTCTAGTTCCACTTTCTGTCTCCTACCCCTGGATTCCCTGTGTTGAGAGCATCCTCATCTTTCAAGGTGCAAAGGGAGGTCTCCATTCCAGGGGATGGAGGTGTCGCATTAGTGCTGCAGGGGGGCCTTGGAGCAGACCCCACATGGAAATGAGTCCCTGCCTGCACACAGTCAGTCCACCCTCGTCCCTCTTGCCCGTGCTCTGAGGTCCCGACGAGACTGCAGCTGAGGTGTCTTGCACTCACATTACTACAGCTGTCCACATACCTCCCCGTCCTGCAGGTGTTTGATAAGACACCTCTCACAGCTCCCGAGGGCTCA